>JAPKLY010000335.1:0-49558 GCA_026898435.1 Prunella vulgaris | reverse complement strand
CGAGCAGCTGGACCACTTTAGTTTGCTTAGACTCTTATTTCTTTAATTCTCGAGCTTAGTTCTTGTTATCAACAGATAGGAGTAGTTAGACTTTAAACAAATCCTCTCATAACTATCTAAAAAAGTAGATTTTAGTCTTAAAATTAATTTTTTTATCAGATTGAATTTTTTTAATAAGGTCCAATTTTTGTTCTAAACTAAAGAAAACAATATTATTTTAGTTTTTCATATTAAACTTTTTATAGACACTACATCAATTAGATTTGTCGGAAATTACCAATTTTGATCTTTAAAATAATAAAAAAATTTACCTTTAATTTGAGACTAAAATTAGATCTTACAAAAAATTTAAACTAAATTTGATAAAAAATTAATTTTAAAACTAAAATCGAATCTTACTAAATAAAATTTAATAAAGTATTTATTTTAAGACTATATTTATTTTCACAAATAGTTACTTCCTCTGTCCCCAATATTTATTCTCAGTTTTCATTTTTATCACGTCCCCTAAATTTATTCTTATTTTCTTTTTAGAACATTATTATTTTATTAATATATTTATAAATAATTATTTTATCTTATTTTTTAAAATTTATTGTTATAAAGTTGGGAAAATTACAGAATAGTTCACAAAATTAACAAATTGATTTTATGCAGAAAAAAAAAATACTTCTATGTAGAAGAAAATTATACTTTTATGCAAATATTATGAACTACTTTTTAAATATAATCACTTTTCTAAATGTGCTAAGGGTGTGTTTGCAAGAACAAAAAAATGTGTAAAATCACTTTTTTTGGAATAAATTGGATTTTACCAACTTTCCAAAAAAATAATTTTTATTTTTATTTTTTAGTTATTGCAAACACACCCTAGGTTACCGCGTAACCGCGTAAAGTCGGAGTACTTGCTTTATAGTTGGGGGTGTCCGTACAAGAATGCCAAATCGAGGGTATTTAAGACAGTGGGGAACATCCTGGGTACGACGTACTGCCAACCCATAATTTTACCCACGCCCCTAATGGCCCCACAACTATCTTTTATATATATATATATATATTTTCCCTTTACTTTTTCAAACTTGTGTACGGAAGACACGCCAATCACATGAAGCTATTTTCCAGATAAATTTTGGAGTACTACTTAAATTCTGCTGACAAATAATCTCAACCTTGGAAAAAATATCTCAACTATTGACTAAGCATATCACCTAAATTACAAATTAGTACGAGTTGTTGCTGATAAATAATCTCAACCTTGGAAAAAATATCTCAACTATTGACTTAACATATCACCTTAATTACAAATTACTATAAGTTGAGTAGTTTTTCATGCGTGATATTATGAAAAAAAATTAATACAACTAAAGACTCTTTTAAATTGTCTTTATCCACAACTTTTCACGGCCCAACCTTCTAATAAAAAATACATTCATCTCTCCTTCACATACATAACTTCCGACATATTAAATCATATTATTTTTTCCTATTTAATCAACAATCTTTCACAACCACAACCCTTATTAAATAAATAAAGTTTAAAATTTTATTAATTAAATAATATGTATATATAAAATTTATTAATAATTATAATAAAATTACAATAAAAATGATAACATACTTAAAAATTACAACAATTTCAATAATAAAATTAAATATAACAAGAGTTGAAATATTAAAAAAATTACATATCACAAGAGTTGAAAATTGGGATAATTTTGGGAGTTTGGATAATTTGGATCCATGGTAGAAAATTAAAAGATGAAATAAAAGAGGGATAAAGGAGGGAAAATAATTATGTTTCAAAATACTTCAATATTGATGTATATATATTTATTTTATAAAATAATATTAGAAGATTAAACAAATGAGGAGATAAAAGAGAGAAAATAATTGTGTTTCAAATTACTTTAATATTGGTGTCTATTTAAAGAGAAAAAATCTCGATTTCTAATATACATATATATATATTTATTTATATCAAATAATATTTTAAATTAAAATTTTAATATAAATATAACGGGAAAAATGTTTTTTTAGGACCGTAATTATAGGATAGTTGTAATTTAAGGACAATATGTTTTCGGGCTTTGAAAAGTAGGACAATATGTTTTTGGGCTTGGAAAAGTAGGACAATATATTTTCAGGCTTGGAAAAGTAGGACAATAACTTTGAAAAATTGTAAATCTAGGCCAATTTTTCAAAGTTATTGCTGTAAATCTAGGCCAATTTTTTAAAGTTATTGTCCTACTTTTTCAAAAGTTATTGTCCTACTTTTCCTACTTTTCCAAAGTTATTGTCCTGTTTTTCCTACTTTTCCAAAGTTATTGTCCTACTTTTCCAAACCTGAAAATATATTGTCCTACTTTTCCAAGCTTGAAAACATATTGTCCTACTTTTCCAAGCCCGAAAATATATTGTCCTACTTTTCCAACTACCCTATAATTACGGTCCTAAAAAAATATTTTTCCCAAATATAACTAATGAAATTATGTCATGTGGCGCAATATATTCAATTAAAACTCACAACCCTTGAGTTGTGCAAAGCCAAAGTCGTGCATTTCCCATGATTTTTCATTTTCTTTTTTTTAAAATATTTTTTTACCTTTTGTAGGCCGTGGACGTGGGGTATGATGAATAAATGTAGTCTTAGCACCATATTTATAACTAGGGGCTCATTTGATAGTCTAGAAAAGACATGAAAAAACGGTTTCATGTGTACATATTTTCTTGAAAAGTACTGTTCCTCTTTAGAAATTGGAATGGACCTTAGAGCCCCGATATAGTTTCATGGTCATTTTCTCTCCCATATTCTTCCACCTCATCGATGGCTTCCGGGCACATTAGCGGTGGCGCACGGGCGACAGCGCCGCCGCTGATTATTTCTTCAATTGACTGCGATTTCTTTAATTGGCACGAGATGGAAATCCGGTGATAAGAAACATGTTGTGATTTCTTTTAATTGGTTGTGGCGGAGAAACTCAAGTAAGATGAGGAACATAGGCAATGGTGTGAAGCTTTGATTTACAGTGGTTATGGCGGACGATTGCAGGTGCAAACTGGCTGCGCTTCGTTGTGCGGCTTCGACGGTGGACGCGACTTCTCCACAACGACAAAATGGTGTGGCACAGTGCTGTGGCAGGGCTTGGATCAAGAAAGCTAGTTGTGCGCTGGAATGATGGTGTCTTCGTCGGTGCTATAGCAGAGGCGGCGCGATTCCTTCGTGGCTGTGGGTCGATGAAGATCGAGTTCCAGTTTCTGACGACTTGGAAGCTGTTGAAAGTGTGGTGACGGCGAGAGGATCCACAATTTCTTATTTTGTTTAATATCTACCAAACAAATTTTGTTTTCTCTATACAATTTACCAAACATAAAAAATAAATTTAACTCATAAAAATATAGAATGAGCCCCTTTTGGACCCATTTCTTGACCAACCTACCAAACGAGCCCTAAAAATATTACTTTCTTTTACTTACATAAAAGGGCTAATTAAATGCAACCATGGGAAAATCTTACTCCTGTCATTTTTAAAAGTTCTGAATTTTTCAAAGATGAATAGTGACACCTCAAATAACCTTTAATTTGAATTATTTTAACACGGTACACACATCATTTTATACATTAGTTTTAAATTTAAAAATTTGTATCTTCACACACAATATCTATCTCCATTTCTCTCTATTCTCTACATTTATCTCTCCATCATTTCACATTCTGTCTCTCCATCATTTCTCTCTCTTATGGGTTCACGGGGGCGATGACTTTATTCAGGAGTGCGGTGGCCCATCGATGGCGACCACTCTAGTTTTTTTTTTTTGTGTCTCAAGCGGTGAAAATGGGGGCAAATGATGACGTTTGAGAGATCGTGAATGGAGGAGGGTTTCTTACCTGCAAATTGGAGGAAGAAATCGCCACTGACGTTAAAATCGGAGGAACTATGAAATGGTTGGCCTTGAGGTTCTCTCTCTATTTTTTGACATGAAAATCAGTGACAACGGCCTCTATCGTCGCCGCCGTTGGGTGTGACTTTGCCCTACCGTAAGCTACTGACACCTGCGACAGTTACACCGGTGAGTTTGCCTATAAAACGCTCAATTCTGTCACCGTTATCAATGACCAAAGAAGAATCCTCATTTCTAGTTCAATTTCAACAGGTCAGTGTGTCGTTGCCGGTGGCAGACATTTGGGGGAAATGGAATAGAAGGTTGAGGTTGCGCAAAACGACGACATCGAAGTCGATGAAGATGACCTTGCGATGGCTGCTGTTAATTTGGTGGAAATTGAGTGAATAGGTGCATTGGCTTGGCTTTGGGTGTGGTGTAAGATGAAGATGATGATTGTGGTGGGTCTTTGAATAGTGGCTGAGTTAGAGTGGAAGACTACGAACAGTTGCTGGAGTGCCAAATTTCTCCCATTTTTTACTGCTTTTACTTTGTTGTAAAAGTTATTGATTATGCTAATGTAGCATATATGGATTTTCTGAGTTTCTGGAATGATTTTGTTGTTGAGCTCTTCTTCATTAGAGCAGTCACAACTTGGTAAAGTATTATAAAAATATATCAAAAGTATAGTATTGTAATTAATACTTTAGAAGTATCATCAAGTCTCGCCGAAAAAATTATCGCTCGAAAAAGGAACAGTAACATAAAGTATAGAAAAAATCTCGAAAGTAATGATGCATACTCAAAAGCATTGTTGCTACTCGCCGAATTTTTTTTTGTCTGTATAAAATAATTACTACAGTTGTGAACAATATAAAAAAGTACATGAACAGAGGAATTTGTCAGCATGAACAATGTACAAATATACCTTTTTAGGCACTTTTCTTTTCGTAGATTTTAGGGCATTGCCCCTAGTTGTAATGATTTGAAACAAGGGTCCTTAGTTGTATTTTCACTATTAGAAATATCTTCATATGTAACCACCCCATTAGATAATATATATACAATAAATAATTAAAATACATATAAAAGTAATAATATAAATATAAAATAAATAAGATACACATATATTAAAATCTAAAACAGATCGTCAATTCCTCTAACCTAAACGGCTAGGTACAACATGCAAGACCTCTCCACTACTCGAATGTCGCATGTTTGATTCACATAGTGGGCAAAATTTGCCTAATTATGCTTCTGTCTTACGTCGCGCGTGCCTACTACTGTGGGGTCGATTTCCAGCAAAATATATTTTTTGAAAAAAATAAAATTATCGAGAGGGGCTTTTGCCCTCGCCATATGAACACGTGGCAAAGGCGAGCACGTCTCCCCCTTGCCAAACACACGTGCAAGTTAACGAGGGCAACACCAGCGAGGGCCCTAACGAGCATATTAGGTAGTATTTTAGCGAGTGCTCCATGTGCTTTGATCCTCGTTATTCCCAATGGCTTATTTTTTGTAACTCGTTATTTAATACTCCTTTCGTCCCCTTATAAGTTGCTCACAACTAATTGACACTAATATTAAGAAGGGTATAAAAATATTGATATAGTACATGTGATGAGGAAAAGTGAAAAAATAATGAGAATAATGTAAAAATTATTGAAAATAATAATAAATAAGTGAATAGTAATTTTCTAAAAAGGTAAAAAAATAAATGAACAACATAAAGTGAGACAGATAAAAATGACAAAATGAACAACTTATAGTGGAAAGGAGAGAGTAACAAGGAGCATTTTGGTGAGAGCATTTTGCATCCGTTAAACCCTAACCAAATGGCTTCCCCCGCCATTTCCCTCTTTAATGCACAGTTCACATTTTTTTTGTTTTTTGTGGTGAATATTAATTACTAAATTTAATTAATTTATATTATTAATAAATTTGGCAAATATGAAATGTTTGAAACAAGATTTTAACTTCTAAAACTAGAATTAATTAATTAAAATTAATGAGGTGGGAGGAGTATTAATTTAGTGGAAATTAAGCCCTAAAACCGAACTGGCTGACAAGCTTGGTAATAATGAACATTAAAATTACAGAAAAGGAATAAGCTGCCTGGCTGGTGCTACCAAGAAAATACATTTGTTTATTAATTCCGTTATTAAAGAAAAGAAACCAACACCAATATGCTAGTCCGTTTCTCTGTCCAAAAGCCAAGTATTATTATTATTATTATATAATGGTGGAAACATATTAATTGCACTAATATCAACGTCAAGACAGATTATAATTTGAATAAAAATAAATCTTTAATTAATATATATAAGTCACCTCAACCCCACCCCACCCCCCCACCTTCCATAAGGGGTAAGTTTGCAAGTTGCTTTTAGCTCATCCATATCTATCTCAAACTTCAGAGATTTGGGTGCTTTCTCTCTCTCTCTCTCTAGGGTTGGCTTATTATAGCACCCTCTCTCTCTCTCTTCTGCAAACTACAGGTGCTGTCATTTCTTCCCTTAATTAGAAAATGCAAACCTTTCTATTTTTAATTTAATTTGTTTCTATACATGCATTCTGTATGTATCTCTCTCAATTCGTGCGTGGAGTATTTGATTTGCTAATTTTTATAAAAGATTCCGACTTGCCTTGGGCAATTGGATTAATTTTGATTTTTTGTTTAGTCAATTTTTGGGAATAAGGGTTTTTGGTTACAGATTTTGGTTGTACTTGAAGATTTGATTTTTCCTTCACCAAGTATTGTTTAATCAAGAAAACCCATGTCTCAAGGCCCCCATCGCTTTCTCTCTCATACTCTAGTGTGTAAGAAAGAATATATATATATATATATATATATGTATATAATCGTGGGTTGGGTTTGGTTGCAGTAATTAATAAAAAATGGTGAGGCAGAAGATTCAGATAAAGAAGATTGATAACTTGACGACGAGACAAGTTACGTTTTCAAAGAGGAGAAGAGGCCTTTTCAAGAAGGCTCATGAGCTCTCCACTCTTTGTGATGCTGAGATTGCACTCATTGTTTTCTCCGCCACTGGCAAGCTCTTCGACTACTCTAGCTCAAGGTTCTCTCTCTCTCTCTCTCTCTCTCTCTCTCTCTCTCTAACTTGTACCCCTTCCCCCAATTGCACAAATTCTGTGCGACATTAATTATATCATGTGTTTTATCAAGGTCACATTTGCTTTAAAGATGGACTCGATGATTTTTTGCTCATAACAATTTGCTATCATATGCTTTATCACAAATTAACACATCATTAATTAGTTAGTACGTAATTATGATATTGATTTAGGGCATGGAAAAGACACATCGATCGACTTGTGTTTAAACAAAACTCAATTCATGCGTGTGTGGAGAATTAACTTGCTTAATTTATAATTTATATTGTTCTTAATTACAAGTTAACTAATTAATGTTAAACTTCTGTAATAGTAAGTATCCCAAGTTAGTCGTCATGACTGCCTGCGCTCTTCGTACTACTATTAATTGTCTGGTTTTATCATTCATGAATTTGTCATTTTTCTGAAAAGTGATAAAAGAAAAAAGGACTATAAAATTAATTCTCAAAATAAATTTTGCTTATATATTGTCCACACAAATATAATTGAGTATATTTTGTCATAAAATCTCTTTCTATCATGTTTGGGGGGGGGTGTTGTTATGGGACACTTGGATGTGAAATTTATAAGGAGCTATATATATATATGTATGTGTAATATGCAAGTTGGTATACATTTTGGTCTCAAGACAGTTTATTTTTAATTTCAAGATATTCATATGATCATATCATGCAAGTTTGCAACTAGTTTCAGACACCAACATTTTTATTGTAATTTGGTGTTCATTTTGTGTTTTACAAGTTTATGTTACTTAAGACAGTGAATTGTTACTTATATATCTAAACAAAAGGCTTTATAAAAATTATGTTTTAAAATGATACTATATAACTATAATTTTTCAAGCTATGATTTTTTATCTTAATTAAGAGGTCAGTATAACTGATATTGAAAAGGATTTATCTATATATGTTTTGTTATAACATTCCATGTGAGTAACATAAATTAACTTGGTGAGACAAGCAAGGGAATTGTTTGCACATCAACCCTCGTCTTCTAATTTCTTATCATTATTGTTATCGGAAAGGAAAATTAGTGTTAGGTGGGTCTTGAATTTGAATTTTTTTCAATGTAAATGAGAATGAGAATAAATTTACGGTAATTGTTTTGTTATAACATTCCATGTGAGTAACATAAACTAGGTGAAGACAAGCAAGGGAATTGTTTGCACATCATCCCTTGTCTTCTAATTAATTTCTTATTATTATTGTTATCGGAAAGGGAAACTAGTGTTAGGCGGGTTTGAATTTGGAAATTTTTCAACGTAAATGAGAATGAAAATAAACTTACGATAATTATAGTAGTTAATGATGTAATAAAAGACAATTCACAATACAATTTTTTTTTTCTAAATAAGGTTATAATTATTACCCCATTTTTTCTTTCCTTATGACCGGCCTCTCTAATGATTCCCCTATATCAAAATCAACCACTTTTAATTTGTTTTAATCTATATTTAAAAAAAAAAAATAGAGCACAATACTAATGATGTGAGCATCATGGAGACAATCATTCATCTAACATATCCACGGATAAAGAGAAAAAAATACATTTTCATACTCATTTCCATTGAAAAATTCGAAACAACTGCTTGCGCCTTTATTAAACTTAAATTTTGCCTTTCTTGTTAGAAAATGTGAGTAAAATTGATGGTTTTCCAACATAAACAGTTCGCTTGTGTTCTAGTAGTGTTATATGTGTGAAAATATGTAGCTAGAGATACCAATTATAGATAACAAAACATATATATCTTTTCATATTAATTTGATTAAGAAAACGTTACACACTCATTTTTCTGTTGAAAACAGTTGACTATATATATACACTTAACAAAATTCTACATAAAAGTGTGCACTCCGCATATCCTTTATCACCAATTGGCATGATTGCACTTATCTTGTACTCCCTCCGTCCTCTAAGATGACACAACTTTTAAGAAAAGTAAGGTGTTGTGTAAAGTTATATTATTAAAATAATGAGTTTAGTTGGATTGTAAGGATAAAGTTAAAGTAATAGTTTCCATTTATAGGGTGTGAAAACAGTTGTGGGACGGATGAAAAACGAAAATGTGAAAACAATTATGGGACGGAGGGAGTACTATTTAATTTGTAGTACAATCAGATCACATACCTTTACTTAAAAAGCGATCTTGGCCTTTAAAATAAAAGAATGAGTAATCAAAGTTGATATTTTAAAGATAAAGTTTTGTATATATTTAGGTGTACTGTGCAATTCAAATGGTTTAAAATAGGGATTATTGATTGATTCACTACAAAGTTGTGTGTGCGAGCTAGGTGCACAAGATTTGTTTTTAATGCTCCGTTTGCATTGATAGATTTGAAGCTATAGGCTTTCAAATTCATAAGAACAAAATTCTTGAATTTAATTCAATATAATCAAGTTCATTGTGGATTTTAATAATTTCCTTTTATCATATATAGCCAATATAAGTGAAAATGTGCACGGGTACCACTACATACAACTCAAGCGATGAATTAGACCTTTTTAATAATTAGTTATTTCCCGTTTCATGATTTCTTTTATATATGAAGTGACATACATTTTAATAATAAAATAAAATTTAGTGTAAGTTTGATTAATTAAAAAATAAGATACTATATTTATTTTTGTGAGTGTGAATTTCTTTTTTTTTTTTTGAGATGTGAAAGTATGTTGAGATATACAAAAGAGACAAGCAATGTGAAAGTACTCACCGAATGAAGAGTGTAATAATTATATTGTGATATTCATTGTGATAACATATGCATATGATCAGAATCAATAGATAGATAATATAGGCATTATCAAATTCAAATAATTTGCAGCAGAAATCATTGTCAACCGATCGAGTTGGCCGGCTCAGACTAAAGCAAACAAATCATTAATTAATAAAGTCATAGATCGAATATTGATCTTATAGAGTATATGTTAATAATTAGCTAAAAGTTTAATTAAGTTTTAATTTCTTATGTTAGTATGATAAATGGTAAAAGGTTTTGTATGCGAATATGTGATTAGTGTGAGATATCATCATCGCACTGGGAGCTAGCTCTATATATATATATATATATAGTGGGGATGAGATGGAGATGGGGTTCATCTTGGCTTCTTCTCCTCTATTACTTTTTATCTGTATTTATATATATAATTACAACTTTTTCCGTTCCACAATAAATTTCACATTTATAAACCTCTCAAAATACTCTTCATCTAATACAGTTTTTCTGAATATGCACATTACCAATATATGATGCCAATTTCGGAACGGAGGGAGTATTATTTAACAATAATTAGGTTATTAATTAGGATCAATCTTTTGATATTAGATTTTGGTATTGGCATGTCCAAAATTATCCTTTTACAGCTTATAAACTGTAAAAAATTTATTTTAAAATCTAATAAGTTGTCGAACACTTTAAAGAGATTTATAGTTTTTAAAGAGCTTATAAACTCAGCCAAACACCCCCTTTATTCTGTGGAATTGAATTGTATCTTGATCGTGAATCTCATTTGGGAGTACCCCTCGTACTCCCTTTTCCTAATAATTCTTTTTAGGATTGAAAGGGATCCCTTCATTATAGTCGAGATCTTTCATTTTATCAAAGAAAATGGAGTTTGTATTTTTTTTAAGTCATATATCTAGAAATACATTCTAATGTAGAAATTGATTTTGGTTTTGGGTTGAGTTGTGAAGCATGATGCAAGTGATTCAAAGGCATAATATGCAACCAGAGAAGTCCAACCGGCTCGGACAACCACCTCTACGTAGTATTCATGTAAGCTTATTTCCATATCGGCAGTCAATTCTACATCTAAGATTCAACTTTATGGAGTTGGATCCCCTCCATTTAAAAATTCTTCAATTTTCTCAATTTTCTTCCATCTACACCTTTCATTTTAAATTTAAGGTTAAAAAATAGCCACATCATATATCAATTAGTTATTTTTAATTTACATTCCTAAAAAAAAAAAAAAACACAAACAAACTATTTTTATTATCCCCCTCTCTCATTATCTTTCCAATGTTTCCCTTGCTTTTCTTTCGTGCACAATATCAAATCCTTCATTTTCAATCAATAACAAAATGAAAATGAAAAATTACTAAGAAAAAAGTTGTTTTAGGCAGTAGACTCTAAATATTTTAAGTATAGTTCACCAATTTTATTAAGCGTAAAACAAACTAAAATACTGAAAATTAAACTCTAAAAAAATAAATAAATAGATTTAAAATATTTTTAATTCTCACAAATTTATTGTAAATAATAAATAGTTAAAATCATGGTTTACTACCTGAAGAACCTTGGAAACACGGTGGTAAATCGATGGTGGTGGGAATTTTTTTTATAGAGAATTAAAGTGGCGGTGAATTCTTATTTTTACTAAGTCAAAGGAGATTATGAATGTAAAATGGATATTTGAAAGGAATGTGAATTAAAAATAATTAATTAATATATGATGTGGCTATTTTTTGACCTTGGATTGAAATATAGGGTGGAGATGAAAGGAAATTGAGGAAATTCTAATGGAGGGGATTGTATTGATTGCAATCCTAATTTTAAAATAATGTGTTTGGTATTATGATTGTTTTTTTTAAATTAATCCGTTATGATAGTTGGGATCAAGTTATCCATTATTTGTAGGATTAAGTTGAATTCAAATATCGGGCCAAGATTTAATCCTGGACTCAAATCCTAGAAACCAAACACAAATATATTTTTTAGTATCATCAATACACTATTATACATATATCAATTATCACTATTAAAAAAATTCCATTTAAAAAAAGAAGAAGTTATCACTATAAAATAATTAAGCATAAAACTTTTCTAATCAACAGTGATAGTTGAAAGAATAAGTTCACATTTTCACAGAAGTTTTTATCTCCACAGAGGTAGTCCAGATTTCCTTTAGGTTTTCCTTAAATAGTCATTTCTATATTTAAAGTGTGTAAAATGTTCAAAATGCTTCTATTTTTTTTTATTATTTTTTTTGTCATTGTTACTTTTGTATTCAATAAAATTAGGGTGTGTTAGAGAATTGATAGCTAAAATTCAGAATTTCAAGCACTAATAAATGTTATATTATTGGTTTGTGTTTAAAATTTAAACACCATTATTTTTCTGAGATAGGAGTAATAGTGACTATAATATGGGACACACAAACACCCTGAAGGATGGCCTGCCCAGTAGCTAAGCCTGAAATTTAATTAGACTACCTACATCCATAACCCAGTTCAACCAAAAATAAAATATTAATTTATCTCTTCTCCGCGTATACAATCTATAACTCAACTCAATTTTATATTTTTTATACTCACATTCACAATCACATCCCAACACAACCTAAAATACTATTATTATTTTATTATTTATTATTTATATATAATTTTAGATTAATATTTAGTATACTAAAAATGTGTAAAAAAATAAACTAATTTATCACATATTAATAAAAATAAGACACAATGACATGTATTATTTTCCAAGTCATATTATAAAATTTTTTATCGGTAATATAATTAGATATTAGTTCATCAAGTCCTCAAATACTCCAAAAATTATCTCCACATTACAAATATAAAAGATCAAATATAATTTTGAGAGTTTGAAACATAATCAGGATGATTGAGATCCATGGTAGAAATTAAAAGATGAAATGATAAAAATAATGGAGAAATATAGGATATCAAATTATATTTCAAAGTATATCAATATTGATGCTTATTTATAGAGAATTAAAAAATATAAATTTTAATATATTTATTTTATTTTTTTAAATACATATTATTTATAATATTTACACAATATATTTTATTTTTATAAAATTTAACTAATCATGTTGCGGCTGGTCGAGTTTTTTAAATTCATTTACTTTTTTTTCCCATTCGGTTGCAAAATGGCGGCGATGGGTAGTCTTAGGAGTGTGCTCTTTTTTGAGTCTCATATTTGAAACCTGCAAATTGCAATTTCTATTTTTGATATGAGTCACTCTATATAAAATTTTGGGAAAATACATTTTTTTATCCTATAAATTTTTTTGACTTTGGTTTTCGTCCTCTTAAATTTTGAATTTTGGTTTTTGTTCTTTAACTTACAAAAATTTATGGTTTTTGTCCTCTTAAGTTTTGAATTTTGGATTTTGTCCTCTTAAGTTTTGAATTTTGGTTTTCGTCCTTTAACTTACAAAAAATTATAATTTTTGTCCTTCAACATAAACCAAAACAAAATATTAGAATAAGTCAAATTAGATTTTTAATTTTAAAAATATATCAAAATTTATTTTTTTTAAAACAAAATTAATTACTCTACTATTTCAACTTTAAAATTGTTCATATTTAATTTAAATCAAATTAAACAAAATATTTGAATTTGTCAAAATTAAAATTATAATTTTTATAATATGTCAAAATTATATTTTTTTAAACAAAAATTATATAAAAACTTACCTAAAATATAACAATAACATAGAAAAAATTATTTACGAATTTACCTAAAAATTATTTACCAATTTACATAAATTTTTTACGGTTATATTTTGTAATTATCCTAACAGAAATTTAAAACCGTTCATATTAAGTTTAAACCAAAAAAAACAAAACATTTGAAATTTTAAACATGTCAAAATTAAAAAATTTAAAAAATATGTCAAAATTATAATTTTTTAAACAAAAAATATTTACTTATTTACCTAAAATGTAGCAATAACATAATTTTTTTTACGAAAATACCTAAAAATATTTACTGTTATATTTTTAATTATCATAACAATTCTTTTTTTTTTTTGAAATTTTAAAATCATATCTATTATACAATTTTAATTTTAAAACCATTAAAATTAAACTAAAAATAAAAGAAAATTTTGAATATGTTGAAGGATGAAAACCATAATTTTTGGTAAGTTAAAAGACGAAAATCAAAATTCAAAACTTAAGAGGACGAAAACCAAAGTCAACGAAACTTATAGGACAAAAACCAAAATTCAAAACTTAAGAGGACGAAAACCAAAATCAACGAAACTTATAGGACAAAAAAGTATATTTTCCCTAAAAATTTTGTTCAGATTTGAAATGAGTTTCCCCTAATGGACGATGGATTATGTATTCTTCGAATTAATTTTTCCTGGGTATCACTTGGTAGGATAGAGTCCATATTACTGATTTTTATCTTGCTTCAAAGTTACTTGATAGACTATACAAAAATAATGTGGATTTCGTTTTTGTAGCCTAACTCGGAAAAAAATGACAGACCATATGAAACTCCGTCTCCTGTTCACAAGTGCATAATTTATCTCACCTCCCTATCTCCCTCTTATTTTTGTACAACAACTACATTCTCTCTATATATTATACCATACCAAGTAAGATTTCTTTTAGTACTAATTTTATTACATCCTATAAAGTGAGATTTCTTTTAATTAGTACTAATTTTATGCAACTTTTCTTATTTATTGTACCAAATAAATTATATGAATTTTAAATATAACATTTGTAACTCCTAATATTGTGTCCAAATTTGGAGCTGTAATGTAATACTTATACCTCCGTCCATGAAAAATATCTTCACTTATTTGCACGTGATCTAATGCAATATATCGAAGGTATTACGAGATATCGTGAGTTTCGTCTATGAATAAAATTATTATTTATGAAAAGTATGTCATATGTACTTTCCAAAGATATTCTCTTTGTTCATAACGGTCCTTACAATATCCGTAATACCCTCCGTCGACATACTGCATTAAACCACGTGTAAATATGTGAGTGCATTTTTCATGGACGAAGGGAGTATATGATATGTGACATTAATGATAAATTGTGCATGACATACACTACTACAGATTTACACTTAGAGAGCTCTTAAGAACTCTCTAAGAGCTCTCTAAGAGAAAGCTATTTAAGTAAACCTCCACTTAAAGAGCTGTTATTAAGAGCTCTCTAAGTGACTTTAACAGCTCTCTAAGTGCACCCACTTAGAGAGCTGTTAAAGCCACTTAGAGAGCTCTTAATAACAGCTATCTAAGTGGCTCCCACTTAGAGAACTCTTTTTAAGAGCTTTCTAAGTGGGAGGTTTACTTAGATAGCTTTCTCTTAGAGAGCTCTTAGAACTCTCTAAGTGTAAATCTGTAGTAGTGATGGGAGGGGTGGTCGACTGGTCGTAGACTCGTAGCCCTCCAAATTTGTCAAAATATCATTTATCTCTCTCATGCATTTTATAAAATTAAAATGTTAATGATCCAAGTATATTTATTGTTGTCTTTATATATCATGTGATGTATATATGTTCATCGTCGTAACGTTTTAATCTTTTGAAAAATGCATGCACGTATGTTTCAGATGGGTGGCAATAATCATGCAGCTATTAGCAAGGAGCTTGTGGATATGAGTTTAGAGCTAAAGTAGGAGGATACCTCTTCATTCATCTTTAAATGAAATTATATGCATTCAGTATATAAATATCATTAATTTGTTTAATTTAATTTATAGGCAACTTAGAGGAGAAGAGCTCCAAGGACTTGGCTTGGCTGAATTGATGAAGCTAGAGAAATTGGTCGAGACTGGACTAAGCCGTGTTGGAAAAACAAGGGCACGTTCTTTTTCATTTTATTTTATTTTTGTTTTTCAAAAAAAAAAATTTGTATGAAAATGGTTCATGATAAGCTTATCATGAACAAGTTTTAAAGTATCAAATATTTAATCAGTCGTATAAAAAATCTCATAAGGTGTATCAAAAGTTAAGGTCAATAAAATTTATATATTCATGATTTCAACTTTTGATACACCTGATGAATATTTTGATATACTTGACCAGATATTTGATACATTCAAACAATTTCATAATATGATTATCATGAACTATTTTCAATACATAATCATATATATATACATGTATCTATTTATTAATTAATTTACTTTCTATGCATGGCTTTCAATTTGCAGAATGACAGGCTCATGGATGAGCTGAGCAAGCTGAAGACAAGGGCATGTTCCCAAACTTAATTTGACTCCTTTTCAATTGTCAAGATATTATTTTTTTGTGGACGGTAACTTATATGGAATAATAAAATAAGGACAATAACTTTTTGAGTTGGTAAAATGGAAATCGTAACTTTTTTTGGTAGCACAATGAGAAGTGTAACTTTTTCAAGTTATCAATTTAGGTCCGTAATTTAAAAGTGACAAATTGAGGTCAGGCAAATTAAGCTCAATTAGGACTCAATTCGCCATTCTTTTAAGTTATTGTTGTTAATTTATCACATATATGCTTGTTTCCATGGCTGCAGGAGCTAGAATTAATAGAAGAGCATGCGTTGCTGAAGCAGCAAGCGGATTTGGTGATCCTTCCTCCCTACCCCGTATAATTTCTGAACATACGTAACAAGTACATATACAGGTGTTCGATTTCATTTACGTAGCTGAATGAAGTCTAAAATGCAGGTATCGGGCCCCACAAGAAACGGGGTAGACGAGCAAGGAAATTCATCAGAATCTATGATCACCACTAGTCATGCCTTAGGCCATTGTCTCGAGAAGGATAACTCTGATACTTCTCTCAAGTTGGGGTATGCATATATACATCCTTCTTTATATTATATTGGTGATGTT
This sequence comes from Prunella vulgaris, assembly GCA_026898435.1. Classification (NCBI taxonomy): domain Eukaryota; kingdom Viridiplantae; phylum Streptophyta; class Magnoliopsida; order Lamiales; family Lamiaceae; genus Prunella; species Prunella vulgaris. The sequence goes on along the minus strand of JAPKLY010000335.1, from coordinate 32,946 downwards.
TTCATATCATCTAAAATCACTTATTTCTTAACGTATTTTCATTGATTCAAAATAAAAAATTCCAAGGCAAAAGGTTGCTTTTCCAATTGAATTTTGGCATGCTAAATTTCAAAACTCAACTCTTTTAGTCCTTTTGACTGGCTACAACGGATTAGCAGCTTTTGATGACATGGCCTTTTCTTCTATCTTTTGTCATAATTTTTTAAAAAGTAATTTAGTTTTGTTAATTAACTTCCAACTTATTACTATTTTCTTCTCTCAAAAGTTTGCTCTACTTTTAGAGACATTGTTTTTAAGAATAAGTGTAATGAATATAAATGTGTAGAGTGAAAATTGTGAGGTAGCTAGAGAATTTAAAATTTTAAAGAAATATTACCGTTTTGAAAAAAATGAAAGCATGCAAATTTTTGTGGGACGAAAGTATGTGACAAAATTTAAATTGAGAAAGCCAACTAATGGGAGTAATAAGAACTTTTTCCAAAATCTAATTAAACATGCAGTATATTAGGTAGGGTGTTGGTGTGTGGTGATGAAGGGGAAAATGTTGTTGCAGCTTACCCTTCTGTAGCAAGTAGCAAGTACTGAAGAGATGGAGAAGCAATTAAAGCCATCCAGAAATAGTTTCTCGCTCCTCATTTGGTTCGGTTTAATTACTTTTAAGTTACTTATTAGAGTCCGTATTTAGACTTCAGAGTTATAATATTGATACTCATGATCAGCCTCTGAAAATTTAAATCTTTTTGCATGTTTGGTTTGTTTAATTGCTGAATCTGATTCGAGTGAGATCATTTGAAAATGTAGATATTACCTATTGCACCTTTTTTATTAGAGAATAATAATGGATACATTGACATTTACTAATTAATTATATTAACTGTTTCAACAATAGTTGATTTTTAGGTTGAATATCTGGGTTATAAGAAAGAATTATGATCACCCCAAAATTGGAAATTTTCGTTAATATCTACTGATTTTCCTTAAAAGATTCACAAAATTTATTTTTAAATCAATGAGTAAGTTTCTTGTGCATTAGTTACACCGTGCAACTCAAGTGTATTTGTAAACAGTTACACTATTTATTACTGAAAAGTTACACAAATTATTACTGAAAAGTTACACTATTAAAGATACAATTTTCAGTAATAACATGTGTAACTTTTCAGTAATATTTTGTGTCAAATGAACTTGAGTTGCACGGTGTAATTGATGCATACAAGACTAAGTGTTAAATCAATAGTATCATGTATAAAATTTATCTGCATATTCTACATATGTGTTTTTGATAATTATAGTTATTTCATTAAGAGTCTTTTAACAAAGTAATGCTGATGAAAATAAATGATATCATTATGAATTAAACAATAATATTAATTTCGAGACTCATTCTTTATAATTTGTATTTTAAGAATTGAGGAAAGATTCAAAGTTGGGTAAGAGAATCAAAGTGTTTGATAAATTTTACACGTCATGATATACTATGGTACAATATTACAAATTTTGTTGTGAAAATTGTTAATAATATATAAGAAATTAATATCATTACATTTATAAATTGACTCACAATATAAAATGTTATAATAGTAATAAATACAAATAAATTTCATTTGGGGAATAACTCAATATATATATATATATAAATCTTATTTATTTGGTTACTTATAAATCTTTTATTTGGAAATATATATATATAAAGAGAAGAGCACAAAAAAGTTAAATATTAGCTATTGATAACATAGGACAAAAAGATAAAAAAAAAGAAAAGAAAAAGAAAACATAGACAATTGAACAAACAATAAGAAAAGGTTAATGAGAAATTTTTTGGGTCACTTACATATTGGTTCAAAAAAATAACTATATTTATAAATAGGTTTAAAAAATTTGAACAACAATATGTTTTTTTTTGTACGGAAATATTTTTTTTAAGCATAAGACCAATATGTAATTTTTATTAATTTATTAAACAATTTTGTACTTTCCCAAATTCTTTATGGTTTGGAAATATTGGTGCCCTGACTCGTCAAAACACGTCCGCTCACCTCAGCCAAAGAGTATATGATGGTCTTTTAACTAGATGTTCACCTTGATCATAACCTTAGCTCCATTTGCATGACTGAATATGAAAATCATGAATTCCATGCACAACTAATCATTTTCTACGAGTAAGTTAATAAGTTTTTAAATATTTAAATTTTTAGTCATATTTAAAACTGATGAATTTTAAATCTTTATCAAAATCATGTCATTTAAAATCTCAACTCTCTATCACTTATATCTTTCCCTCTCTTTTATTTTTTCCATTCTCTCCAATCTTTTTACAATCCATGATTTGAAATATATATTTTCTTATAGTTATTATTTTTTAATCTATTCATCCAAATGGAGTCTTAGTGATCGATCACATTGGCTAACATAATTGGAACGAAATTCAGAAATTATATTTGGGATCAAGTTCTCGTCATATATTGTTATTATTACTACTCCATCTTTCTCATAGGAATTTGCACACTTTTTTATTTGGACGTCCCACATAAATTTGCACACTATTAAAAAAATATTAATTTACATACACACTCACAAATATATATACATATTTATTCATATGTCATTACTTTATATATAAAACATATTTTTCTGAATATATTTTTCTGAAAAAAATGTCTTATCCATTTAATGACTTTTCTAGTTTCTTTGAGCTAGTAAAAACAAATAAGACCAGGTGTCTAACTCTAAAGACTTGCAAAAGAAGTACTCCCTCTATCCCAAGATAAACTTCACATTTTTTTTATATAGACGTCTCAACTCTTTCTTCACACAAAAAAAAGAAGCAATTCACACTCACAAAAGTCAATAAAGTACATTTTTTATATTTTATTATTTAATTTCACATTCTTCTATTTCATTTTTTTTTAATATGCGTGAAACTCTATCTATAAAGAAAATGTTGGGACTGAGGGAGTAGTATATATATGCAAAAGTAGAACCACATTAATGATAACAGACCTGCAAAGAATAAAATTGCCACCAACGAAAAATATATAGGCGAATGACTGCGATTATTAAAACTGTTGATTCTAAAACTGTAGATCAATCAACTCTCGTGCCACAAAATTAAATTCATATAATAATAGTATAAAAGAGGCCTTTGCCTCCATTGTTAAAGTTTAATTGACAGTGCAATATATCTGTGTCACAATTATCTCTATTAGTTAGTCACATAATTTGTAGTCAACGACTTGACCATATGAATATCATGAAATAAATATAAAAAATACTTGTTGAATAATATGTTTTTAATTAAATTCAAATAAGTGTTGAGTTGATTATAATTCAAAAAGAGTATGTTTTATCCATAATGTTAAGCATTTTACAATATCATGTCATTTTTGCATGGGAGTATTAATCATTTTATTTTTTATCAAAAAAGAAAAAGAAAAAGAAAATTAGATCATAAAAATTTAAATTTATTTTTTCATAATTAATTTAAGTCAATCCAACTATCTAAATAATAATCATGAATTTAGTCACATATATTGATGATATTTTATCAAACCCTCACTTCCGACCAATGATGAAAATATCCCGATGTTTCCCCGTATATCAACGATATATCCATTTTTCATGATCACGAATATCGATATTGAGTAAAAATGATATTTTCATAATATTTATAAAAAAATAAAAATATAAATAAATATCGATTAGTTTCTTCTATAAATTAAATCTAATATTATTAAAATATAGAGAGAAATTATAAAAAATATTGTTAATTTTTTACAAGAAATTAAAAAACAGTGTAATTTATGTAAATTTATTATAAATGTAAAATTTTCTTTTGATAAATTTATGTATTATATATTTGGTATAAAATTTTATAATATTTTAAATTTATCGATTCAATATCAAATATGACAAAAACTTGAGTTCACGGTGAATTCGGGTTATCAATTATCACTGTCATGTGTATACAATATCACTCTTATGTATATTTACTATCACTGTTAAATAAATTAAGTATGTTTTTACAACCGAGACAGTGATTACACATTATAATAATACAAGTTCACGTGAACTCAGTTCTCGCGGTGTGAAATATTTTTAACACTTGCTTCTGACCACTTAACTTTTGTTTTTTCAAAATGTTTCTTATGTGGTTGAATTTAGGAAAAACAAAATGTTGGAATCATTTTTACTATCGTCTTTCCCCACTAAATGCGCTCAAACTCTTTCCCTTATTAGTTTGAATTGTAAACGGCAACCCTTCTTCTCCCTAAAGTCTTCCAATTTTCTCACATCACTGATCAGTCTGATCTCTATGGGAAAGCGGAACGATGGAAAGAGGAAAGGCGCAAGGAAGAAATCTTCCACTCACGCTGAAGGTGGCGCTACCAGACGCAACAACCACAGTTGCGTTGGCGGTGGCGGGAATGGGAGCAAGAACGACAAATACGCTGCGTTTGATTTCACAGAGGAAGATTGTCGGGTGGAGATTGAATCCCGCAGAGTCCTTGAAAAATTCGTACCTAAAAGCCCTAGCAGGAAACCCGCGCATCAGCGGTCCGTTGACAAATACACTTTTCTACAGTCCTGTAAGTTCATACGCGTAATAGTATGCCTTTTGTGACGTTTGAAATTCTAATAGTATGCTTTTGTCTTTGACTAATATTGGATGAATGGGGTGGGTTTGATACGACGGCCTTTTGTTTAATGGTAAACTTTGGAAGTATGTGTATATTTATTGCATGTTTTGTATAATGATCATTCAGTAATACAATTTCTTGGATGATGCAATGTTGTGAGAAGATGTTAGTCTTTATTGCCTGTCCCCAATCTGTAATCGTGTTATGTAAAAGATTAAAACAAATGGATAAGGGGAAATATTAGGTCTGCAGTAATGTTTCATTTTGATGATTCAGTCTGTGCATGAATCATCGAGGCTAGATAGTATGGTTAAAGTGTAAGCAGCAAGGTGGATAAACTAGAGAAATTAATTATGAAAAAGAAAAAAGTGTGCAAGAGAGTTTGTATGTTCTAGTTAGTTGCGATATTGTGTGCGGGAACAGAGAGTTCTTGTACCAAGTGGAACAAATGGGTCTGTAGAAGTTGAATGGTGAGTTAAATAAAGTATCAGTAAGTTCTTAAATGAGATTTACAGAGTTCTTTTTTGGATATCAGTTGTATATCTTTCAAATTTGTAGTTACTAGTCTTTTGACTCAGTTGATTGGGTGCTCCTATAATGTCAAGGGGGTTGTTTCAATCTCTTACATGAAAATCACTTTTTCCTTGAAAAAAAAAGTGATTAGTGTTTTCAAATCTTAACTAAATAAATTACTCCCTCTGTCCTCAAAGACTTTTCACCTTTGACTTTGCACACTTTTTATGAAAAATGTGTAATGAGTATTGAGTAGGGTATTAAGGGTGGCATGTAAAGTTATACTGTTAAATTATTGAAATTAATTGGATTGAATGCAAAAAGTAATGAAAGTTTGTGTAAATATATGAACATTGTGACGATAAAGTTAAGTAGGGATTTCCTTTTATAGGGTGTGCAAAGTTTGGGATGGACAGAAAAAGAAAGCATGCAAAATGTTTTGGGTCGGAGGGAGTACATTATATGCTAAGTTTAAGCATGTCTCTGTAATTGTTGTGCCATTATCTATAGTTAGAGTACATTGCTGCTCTAGTTATATCAGACTTCTTTTGTGAACAACTGTTGCAGTTGCACGAGGAGAGCAAAAGGATTCTGTGAATGACACTGGAAAGGTTGATCTAACTGAAAGCGGTTTTCAAGATAAAACATTTGGGACAGACGTTACACTGCCACACGGCTGTTTGAAGTATGAATCACAACATTTTGGACAGACATTACAACGTTCTTTTGGGAAAAATTCACGTGCAGAAAGAAGCAGAAGGCCAGAATGTTATACAGCTGGCAAGGAACATGTAGTTCATATAGAATTTTACTCTTTATTCTATCTTAAATCTACCAATCGACTAGATGTATCCTAGTGGTCATTGATCTTCCTTGTATGCAGAATAAGATATTCTGTGTAGATTCTAGTGAAGATGGAAACATGGAGCTTAGATCCTCAAGTTCTCTTAATCTAGCAGAAACTGAAGGTTGATTCATAGTATTTATTGTGAATTGACTTGATTCCATGTCTACTTTTAGGAACCATTGCAACTTATGTGTTTTTCTTGGCTCTTTGTCAGGTTCACTAGGGGATCGGTCAGAGTATGATGCCAACAGTATTGATTGTGTTAGTGTATTACTGCATAATGACTTATATACAGATGTGTGGAAATGTTCATTTTTATCTTCTGTATGCATCTAAGATTTGTATAAGCTTTACTTTTTTCCTTGTGTAGTATATATACTATGGAAATTATTTAACTCATATATTTGTGCATAAGTTTCTTCTATTTGGTGGATGATATGTGTGAACTCGTCCTACTCTCTTTCTCTCTCCATAAGAATCATTTGTACTTAATTTATGTATTGCTATTTTTTTTTCTCTCACTCCCCTTCTTTTTCCATTTGCAGGAAACAATTGTAGCTGTCGAGGCCAATTATGTTAAATACGGGAAAAAATATTATACAAGATGTCTGTTGACTTTTTCTCAGAAGTGCATCAGACTGGAGGGATCAACCCTTCATGACAGAAAGAGAACTTGTTATCTTGAATGGTCAACTTCTGATGTTGTAAATATTGAGTGTCAGCATTGTGAAAGTGTGAGCATAGTTAATTTATCAAAATGCAGGCCATGACATTTCCATGTGAACGAGTATCATTTTTGAATAATCTTTTTTGGATTTCTGAACTTAGGGTAAAGCTGACGTTGTGAACATACACATGAAACCCGAGGTCACAAATGTTGATGAAACTGACGATTGGAATTCAGGTCATTGTTATTTGTTACTGATCAATTTTTGCCTTATTTCTCAATTTGTGCAATGTATAGAATTCTTTACTGTTTGCATATAGATGTGCTATTAGTTGGTTCTCTTGTTAGGTCTAAGTTTTTCCCTTGGTACAGGCAGTGTTGAACTAGAGTTTGTCATTCTTGATGACCATCGATGGTCTAAAAAACAAGAAGAAATTAAAGCATTGGATCCAAAATTTAGAGATGCTTGGAAAATCAATGCAAGGTCAGTTAGTAGATTACACATTTCCTCTTGAAAATGTTGTTTCAATTTCATTATAGCTTCTGTTCTGTGGACAAGTAATTTATATTCAAATACGTCCTGCTCGCTATGCGCCAAAGCTAAACACGGAAGATAATGTTGTTTTGAAAACAGATGATAAACAACTGTACTGGATTACATATTTAGGTTGGATAGGTAGGGTCATAAATAGAAACTGTAAAGAGGGTCTTACCCAAGACAATTTGTGCCTCATCCTCAGTGTTTGAGGTGAGGTGCTTGATCAGTTTATGGAGATATTCTGAATAGCTTCTGTTATATAATGCTCTCTTTTAGTGTTTCACTGATAATATCCTCTTCTGTTTGTTTTCTTGTGTATAAACAATGTAATTTTCAAATTTCGTTTTCACATGTTTGAGGTAAGTGGCAAGCAGTGTTTCATATATTTTAATGGTGAAGTTTTTTACAAGTAATAGATGCTTCTACTTTGGGCCTCTGAATAATGATCACCCCAACATCAACTAGTGTTAATGTTAATGAAGAAAGTGGTGGAATCAGAAGCATATCTGTTATTAGCAGGTCTTTGTCCAATATTTTCATGTAACACTGATAACTTAAAAAATGCATTCATATTTGTGCAACTTTCATATTGGGCCAGAAATATTGTTGTTCATTTCAAATAGTAAACTCATTATTTTGTGAAATTTAATTTTTTAATGTTTTCACCTCAATGTGCAAGATAGTTTAATTATTATGACCAACAGAAGTCAAGTCGGTACTTGCCTGTGTGCTTGATTCATATTGACGTTGTTCAGTTATAACTTTTGGAATATAACTGTGTCCCGTTGTTTCAGTTTTCATCATCAAGTTTAGCTTCACCATAGTACTAGTTAAATGCTTTTCATTTGAATACAGTGAATGTAGTTTTAAAGAGTCATTTGAAGACCTAGTATATCCAGATGGGGATCCTGATGCAGTCTTCATAAGTAGAAGAGATATTGACCTCTTACAGCCTGGGACTTTCATCAACGATACCATCATTGACTTCTACTTTAAGTGAGTTTATTACAACTGATTGTTTTATAATCTTGTTATCCATATATCTCAAACATATTCTTTGTCCTTTATAAAAAAAAAAATCCTTTTCTTGCTTTTAAGCATAAATTTTCAGCCTATCTAATACCAGTGCGTTCCTCCCTTCTTCTTTTTGGACTCAAATCTCTTTCAAGGTGAGAAGTTTTAAGTAGTGGCTCTGTTCTTGATCTTTCCATTTTACCGGTTAAATCCAGTAACAATTGCCAATTTTTTCTGAATTCTCATGTCATATTATTTACCATGGAGAGTAATAGTGTTTTGCTGTCATGAAACACTAAACCTAAAAGCACTTGAAGTTTTGATTTCTCTCTTGGTGAATTTAACACAATACTAGTGATTGCATATAGAAGGCTATTTTTATTAGTAAAACTTTATTGTTTTTTTACGCTCCAAGTGGTCTGTTATTATCAGCATTACTGTTAATTTGATATGTGAACTACCGCGACTTTATGATGGGTTAATCTTTAGTGAGGACTCTACAACAGAGATAGTGGTTCATCTACCAAGAAAACCAAATTGTCAGACTTAATATATAACTTACACCATTTGGTTGAATGACAGATATCTTTCTGATAAAATCCGGACAGAGGAGCGGCACAGGTTTCATTTTTTCAACACATTTTTCTTTCAGAAGCTTGATGCTCTGCGTCGAGATTCATCCAGAGCCAGAGAAGCGGATGCTTTCCAAAGTGTTCGTAAATGGTCAAAGAATGTAAACATTTTTGAAACAGATTACATATTTATACCTGTAAATTTCAGGTAATAATTACTTTTATGGTCTTTCAAGCATATTGACATTTAAGCTTGTTGTCTAAGGTTTTTTTTTTCTTTTCCCTCTTTTGTTAGCCTGCATTGGAGTTTGATTATCATCTGCCATCCTGGGAAAGTTGCTATTCTAAGAGGCATGATCCTCACACATCATCTCTTGCAGTTTATTTGTCCTTCCTTTTTAAACTTGGATTTTCTTGTGCAGACAAAATTATCAGCGAGTCTCCTGCAGTGCCTTGCATTTTACACATGGATTCTATTAAAGGGAGCCATAAAGGTTTGGAGGATCTTATTAGATGGTAAGCTACTGGAATTTGGAATTTTGATGCTCAAGATAGGCCAGTTTTCTTTCTAAGTGAATGGAACTGTCTAAAATCCCATAATGGTATTTATCATGTATAGGAAATATTAAGTTCTACCTTGCCTGGTCCTATTGAATCCGTTCATTCACGTAAAATATAGTTGCCACATAATTTATTTACTTTCCAATGGCTGATATGATAGTTATTGTTAAAACTGAAGTTATCAGAATATATATAACAAACTACTTGTGCGGTTGGGCCTCTATTTGTTGTCCAGCCCCATTTAGTCATTATATACTCTCAAAGTGAGTGTTTTAATTATTACTTAACTGGAAATGCATTGTGCACGCTATGCCTGCCACTATACACTGTAGTTTCCAGAAGGTCCTGCACAGATAACTCATCAATTTAAGGATCTGCACAAAATTTAAACTCTCTTCTGTGATTGAATGTCAATTTTCTTAAAGTTCATTTTTATTGAAGTTCTCTATATTATTAAGTCACCGATTACAATTTTCATATAAATGCCACTTTGATTCATTAGATTGATCTGCTTTAGCATTCTATGTTAACCATCAAGAGAAAACATTGGCTAATCAAACAAAACCTCAGTTTCAACTTTCATGAAAAACTATTGATGTGTAATAAGTTACTAAATATATCATTTGACAGAACCCTTTCTCTGTTGAAACGCTTAGAAATATTGGTGTTTGAGATCAGGTACTTAGTTGAAGATTATTGAGCAATTTTTGCTGTTCCTTTTGCCTGTGCTTGAGAAACTTTGGAGGTCTTTTAAATCTGGATTATGTTGAACATTCTTACCTTGAAATGTCAGTTACTTACTAGAAGAATGGAAAGAGCGGGGGAATAAGCAGGAAGAAGATATTCTGAAGAAGTTCTCGAAATTGGAGTTTTTTTCTCTGGAGGTTCTATTATTTTCTCCGCTGAGTTCTGCTCTTGATACTGTATCAAAATAGTTGTTTAGCATTTTAGTCATCAATTCACAATATTTCAGATTTCACTAGGTTTGATGGTTATGAGTTGAAATTACTGAAGTATGCCTTTCATCATTAATCGGATGCTCAATAACTTATTTTCACAAATTACCTTTAGCAGTTCTGACTTTCCATTCTTTTACTTATCTCATTTTCAGATACCACAGCAAGAAAACTGGTTCGATTGTGGTCTTTTTTTGCTTCATTACGCAGAACTTTTTGTGGAGCAGGCTTCCAAATCTAAGACAGCTAATTTTTTTGAGATTGTGAGTTGTTACTGTGGAATTTACGTTGTCTGAAAATTTTAAAGTTTCATTTGGATAGTTTCTTTGGGCTTCGGTCCTTCGGAACTTCCTAACCTCTTTCCATTTGTTATCTGTGAAAGATAATAAATTGCTATGAGGCAATGTCATGTTGTTTCATTTGGAAGAGAGCCTAGTTGAGTTGAGATGATTACATTACATGAGTGCTTACCAATTGGTTTCGTCTTCTGAGTAGCTTAACCATGATTAGTAAGAGCTTCATAGTTCATTTCGTACTCCTCCTTCTCAATAATCCTCATCTCCAAAACCTTGGCTCAACTGGACAACCAGTTTATATTGACCCTCTTTTATAGTGTTAGCATCAAAAGCACTGGGCACTGGTCAATTTATATATCAATATAGTCGGTCACTACTTACTGGTCTCTTTTAATTTATTTAAGTGAATACTTATGTTTTCTTGTGTAATGAGAACTTGTATTAGTTACATTGGCATATTGGTTCATATTATTGCTTGTGTAACATTAGGTAGTTGTGATGCCTTAATACGGTCTACATATTTGTGTTACTTTATTGAGAAGTAGCACATTACTTAAAAGAATGTGAGCTTCCTGAGTTGTTGTTGGATTTAATTGATTAATACATTCATCTTTTCTTCAAAAATTTAAAAAAAAGGTCAGACACTGTTGTAGACTTCATCTCTGTTTTTTTTTTTTTACTTTATTCACGTTCTTAACATGTTAGTACCATTTATTCAGAAATCTCATCTGAAACTAAGTCAATCGATCAATAATGAATTCTAAGATAATAGTTTTAGTATTTTGGTCGATTTAGTCTGTCTATACAGACACGTGCACAGATAGAGTCACGTGAATATCATGGGTCATGGAGACATCTTATGAAAGAAAATGAACCAAAAAAAAAGGAAAAAAGAAAAGGGGGGGGGGGGTGTGTGTGTGTGCATATTGGTCTGTAGAGAAGTAATGGAACTGTTGCACTAGTGTTGTGTTGTGTAGTGTTTGTTGGACTGCTAACATAGTTCCAGGTGTACTATTCTGTTTTGCAATGTCTTTTATAGCACTAGGACCACATTTGTGCGCTTGTTCTTTTAGATTCTCTGAGCTGCTTGCGATACCGTAGTCTGAGATTTCCTGATGCTATTGAATCCCAAGTTTACACATGGAAAGCCACAGTGGGGATAATTAAATTTGTTTACCTGCAGCTTAACAAGGACTGGTTTCTTCCTGCTGAGGTTTCGCTCAGAAAACGCGATCATATTAGGAAATTGATCCACAGAATAGTTGAAGATAATGTCCCGAGAGATCCTCCAACTGAGAAATATTTTAATAGTAGTGACATAGACGAGGGAGGTAGCAGTGTAAGGTTGATTGAGAAGGAATCGTGTTGTGGTGTGAAGCTCGAGTCCAGTGATGATCATATAAAGGGACAGCAATCTCCTCTAGCCATGTTGTTGGATGAAAGAAGTGGTGACAAGTCAGCAACTAATGAATTTTTTCATCCTTCTAAGCTGGTGATGCCGATAAATCAATTCAATAGCATGAGGTTACCAGTGGAGGTAATCCCTTTACAATAAGCATTTCTCTTCCCATATAAATGTGGATCCAAATCACATTTCCACCTGTTCAAAACTTGTGCATTTTGTTGGTGCATTTTTGCTTTCATGTGAACGCATGTTTACATTTCCGATAACTGCAATATGGTAAAACAGCTTTCGTTATATTAGTTGTGAAACTAATTGTTGCTGCCTACCTTTCTAACGAACCATTTTTCTCCTAATTTTGATATCATGAACCGCGAAGCAAGCCAACTCCCAGAACGGTGACACTAGCCGATGTCAATTTGATACACCAATGCCCACCCGCTGTCGGTTTGTTAGTGATTTCAGGAATGAGAAAGTGCAGGATTCAATGAAGACTAGATCCGACGACTCTGTAATCATGATGGATTGTTGCCCTGATGACAAGTCTTGTGAGGATCTTGAATCATGTATCGTCGAAGACTCTGAAGATGAAAGTGAGCCAGAGAGCACCCCGAGGATTAGGCCTTCTTCATTCAAGAATTCATCTCATTGTTTCCGCGTATGACCAAAGTATAGAGGTAACAAAACTTTGAACAAGTTGTATATACGTAAACCTATGTAGAGGAGCCAATTTTATGAAGATTACTCAAATTTATCCCCCCTTCTTTTCCATGCTTTATCTGTTAACTGAATGCATGCATTATCTCACCATTGCAATTCCTGATGAGAAATATACATTAGTATATATAATAGGGAAAATTACAAGGATTTAAATGTAATATATATAATATAATATAATATAATACACTTGGGTATAATATTTAGTACTTCAAACCTTTTTACTAACATTTGATACTTTAAATTTAAATATTATAATATAATATTTTTTGGTAATAAATATGAATAATGTATTTAGATAATAAAAAGTTAATATTTTTGAATAATAATGACACTGTTGATCCAATTCTTGATTGTTTCTTATGAGATTCTAAATATTCTATTAAATACTTTATAAATTTTCCGAAACAATTTTGTGAAAAGCATTAACCTAAATCATTTTTATATTATAACTTTGTCCTCGGTTAAGTAGGTGATGGGCCACATCCTAATCCATAAAAAATTGAAAGGCCCAGGTCATTCGCACTAGCTTTTTTGGTAAATACACTAGTCAAATTAATACACTATTTTTTTGGAAATACACTACCCTTTGTTTGGTTATTTTTTTTTGAATTTTTTTGGCATTTTTTTCGAACATAGTGTAAAAATGAAAATTTGTTCAAAAATTTTTGCCGAAATTTTTAATATCGAACATATTAAAGGTAGTGTATTTCCCAAAATAGCTAGTGTCAATAACATTGGCGAAATTGAAAACGAGTTTCTTCTAACAAACAAATCCAAGTGTGGAATGTTTCTATACTGAGTTTATAAATTCTTGCAGTCTCTTGTGAATTAGTATTATGTGTAATCATTATCACTGTTATTTATATTCCCTCCGTCCACGAAAAATACGCTTGCACGTGGTTTAATGCAATATGTCGGAAGGTACTACAGGATATTGTGAGGTCCGATATGAATAAAGAGAATATCTTTGGAAAGTACATATGACAGACTTTCCAAAGATATACTCTTTATTCATATCGGACAGCGCAATATCTCATAATATCTTCTGACATATTGCATTAAACCACGTGCAAATATCTGAGCGTATTTTTCGTGGACGGATGCAGTATATACTATCAATGTAATAAAAATATACTTAATTTTTTAATAGTGATGACGAATATATATGACAGTGATAATGTATACACATAACTGTGATAATTGATAAATTTGAGATCACTGTTAACTTGAGTTCATACAAGTTTTTTTCTTATTCTAGTGTTGATAAAAGGATCTAAACTTGAAGATTAGATAATAACCAAAGTATAAACAAGCAAGAATATATAAGCTGCTCGCCTACGTGCTCGCCCACATGCTCGCCCGAGCCTAGAGGTGTCAGAGCAACAAGCCTACGTGGCCATTTCCCAGTTGCTCGCACCAATGCTCGCTGTGCTGCTCGCCATATTGGTCGCCCGAGGCGCTGAGTATGACAAAGCAATAAGCTTATGAAGCCAGGACTAGGTTGCTCGCCTTGGTGCTCGCCCACCTGCTCGCCCCCGTAGTCGCCTTCAGCCTGGATATGACAAGGCAGCAAGTCAGTAGAATAGGCCTACGTTGCTCGCCAAAATGCTCGCTCCCTTGCTCGCTGCACCGCTCGCCCTCTTGCTAGTCCCTTCTTCGAAGGAAAGAAGATTCAAGATGTCCAAGGAACCTGCATGAAAGGTTCGAATCATAAGGCTGGAGTTAGTGGAGCAAAACTTTGAGGGGGTGACAAGTGGAGGACACTTGTCACCCCCATAAGTCATATAGCTTAAAAAGGTGCCACCTCACTAAATAGAGGGTATAAATACTTGTAATAAACACATTTGTAAGGATCTGAAATACAAATACAAAGAGCTCACTTATAAAATTTCTCTCTCTATATTTCACTTAATAATTCTAGTGATCACCTTTTAATTATTGTTTGAGTGATTTCCATAGACCAATTAGCCACATAACATTACAATTAGTAAAATCATTCAACATCCAGTACCAAAGTAAATCAAGTATTATAACCATAACACTCATAGTAGTAATTGGAATAGTGTAACTTTTTTCTATAATTTAGTGTAATATGGATTAAAGTTAATTTATAATAAAATTAAATTTTTTATTATTAAATTATAAATGTGGGGAGATAGGAAAATCTTATTTAGATGGACATTAAGTACTCGAATTATAGGTGAGTGAGTCGGAGATCCCATTCAAATGATGTTTTTTTTGAATTGGAGATCCTATTGTGCATCATACAACTCAAGTTATTTAAAAAAAATATAATTGTTATTAGTGAAAAGTTAGTTTAAAAAAAATATATTTGTAAAAAATAATATATATGATTTTTAGTAATAATTGATATAATTATTTAAAAATATAGTTAAGTTGTATGGTGCACTTAAAAGTTTGTAAAACTAAGGCGATATTGAAAAGGTGATGTTGAAGACTGAAGTAGTAGTACATTTTATAAGAAGGGCATGAATCCACTTCATTTTTTTGTATAATTTTTTTTTTTATAAGTTTTATCGATGCTGCACATAATAGAATAGAAAACAGAGTCATCATTTTCTTTTGTTACTACAATACTCTGTGTGATGCTAACTTAGTTTATGACGGCAGGCGATTCAAGTGCCGGAAAGGAACCACCAAAGAAAGGCCAGGAAAAGCGTGTTAAGAAGAGTGGTCGATCAAGATAATCGTTGCTGAGTTATCTGATAAAATTATCCAACATTAGTTTCCAATGGGCAAGTGTACCTTTGTGTTTGTACTGTAGCACACTCCTTTTTATAGGTTATGTTTTTCATCTGCTGAGTGAAACCAACAAATTACTGCGACTGGTATTTGGCTTTATTGGTAGGAATAATTGTGGTGGTATTGGACTGGTTAAAGCCTTCTCTTTATTTTCTTTTGAGGGGTCAATTCCATCAAGGCAAATGAACATTGAGCTAATAAGTTTTAGTTCTATTGTAGTAACAAATTTCAATACACATTTAGCTTGTTTTTAGGTATTGATAAATGATCATAAGAATGTACTACCTCCGTCCCGGGTCTTTTTTCCAAAAGATTTGGGCACACGGATTAAGAAAAAAATAAAGTATGTGGATGTAAAGTTAATTAATAAAATATAAAGAATGTATTTTATTGACTTTTTATGAGTGTAAATTATTTCCTTTTTAAAGTAGGAAAAAAGAGTTGGAACATCCCAAAATGGAAAATGGGAAAAAAGAGTTAGGACGGAAGGGAGTACTATTTTTTGCATTGAATTTCCACCTTAGTAATTATAAATGTTTTTTTCTAAATACTTTTATGTGAGATGATTTCATATATGAAACAGTATTTCACTTGAGTATTTGAGTCATATCATATTTTTCATTGAAATATAATCCGAATGAAGTCTTACAAATTAATGCATCGCCCGATATAATTCTATAATTGTAGATGTTTGAAATGGACAACTAAACATATATGTAGTGATATATAAAATGTTAGTAATAAATATTCATATTCTCAGACTCAAAAAGTTGAACATTAATGTTTATAAATTGATTTGGTTATTGCTGAATTAATTCTATTTTATAGGTTCTTTTAAATCTAAAATTTTAATGACTTAGTTTATAAAATAAAAATTACAATTAATAAAATAATTATGAACATTTACATCTCCTATCTTATAAAATTTATATATTAATGAAAAATTAAGAGTAAGTAAAATTAAATCATTAAAATAAATTTAATTTGAATTTCACACCAAAATTAATTAGTATTTAAATGATTTAAAAAAATAAAAAAAACTTGTGTTGCTCCGTATTCCTCCATAAACCCTAGTTGTTGGAATTACCGTTAAAAAAACCCTAATCTCAAGAAACTTGATCTGTTCCCGCTTATTTCTTTCTTTCCCGGCTCCGTTTACGCTGCCATTTTCTCCGGCATAATCACAGGGATTTGTGGGAAACGCATAACGGGAAAGGATCGGCCGGCGCTTCAACATGAAAAATTTGAAATTGTCGTGGGAGGTTTTGACGGAGGTTCAGTTGCAGAGTAAGAAGGGAGAAGAATTCCTGAAGTTATCCGCGGTCGACATCGAGAACAACCGCCTCTTCTTCGCGTCCTCCGCCAATTTCATATACAGTACCCAGATTCCTTCACCCCAAGTAAAACATTGTTCTTAACTTCCTCTTCTGCATATGTGTGGGTGATGTTTATTTCTTTTGGCTCTTCCAGCCGCGTGTTCTTATTGATATCTTCCACCACGTGTAAGATACATTTATAGAGGGATTATGCATCGTGTTATATCTTTAGTATTAGTAGCCGAGTTTTGGAGTATATTTGTTTCTTGAATGAAGTGTTTACTTCTTCGTTTCTAAGTGGCTGTTTTCTTATGTTATTTTATGAGACGGGGAAGAGTGATTCACTTTTTCAGACATAGTTAAGTTAGAGTTTATATGGTGAAGAATTTCTATTATTTAATATTTGTCTTTGGAGATAAAATTTATTTTGCAGTTAAAAGAACTGATTAAAAATGCAATTAAAACATTTGCATTATGATGATATGATATACAATACAAGTATAAGATTAACATGATCAACATGTTCAATAATTTTAGTTTGACTCAAGGAAAAACGAGTACTTTTTGAATGTGGATGTGGTATGAACCAGGTTGAAGGGGCATGGAGTAGAACATCAGTTGTTGCTTCCGCTCAACTGATTGATTTGGATAATGGAGATTTTATTACCTGTTTGGAATATTCCATGGAAAAGGAGGCCTTGATCATAGGAACTTCGGAAGGTCTTCTCTTACTGTATTCAGTTGATGACAATGCAACTGAAATTGTTGGTCGGGTGGATGGCGGTGTGAGGTGCATTTCACCAAGTCCCGATGGGGATCTACTTGCTATGATCACTGGTTTTGGGCAGATTCTGGTTATGAATCTTGATTGGGATCTATTATATGAGATGCCGCTTGACGATTTGCCTGAAGGTGTTGACATACGTAAGGACTTCTTTCCATATACTTTTGGGGATGATTAATATGAAACAATTATGTTATGACTTTCCTTTCATGTTTTACGTGAGACGATATGAATATTATGTGCATGGTGTACTGGAAGAAAAAAATAGTTGAAATAAACTAAGTAAATTAATATACTTAAAGTAGTGTTATATTGAAGATACAGACACTAAACATACATTCTGGATTGATTTTGTTAGAAGCACTCTAGAGAATTTATGTGCAATCTGCAGCGCGGTGTTTTGATTTTTGAAAGTTCTTTATAGAAAAAGATTGTACAGAACACATGCTTGAAACAAATGTAAGTTTAAATGTTATGACCCGAGCCCAAACACCAACCTTTTCCCATTGGTTGAAAGTGGGGGATATTTTGTCTATCAAACGAGTAGTCACAGGGCTATATGTAACCACATAATGTGAAGATGGAAACAATTATAGTTATGATGACAGTCTTCAAGCTTGTAGTTGGCAAATTTAATAATTATGCTTTGTGAGGGAGGCCTTTTACCTTCTATTTATCTTGAAGTTGTATGCACATTGTATTGTCGACAATGATTTTGCACTATTCAGGACTGGGTACATATAACCACTTCAATGAATGGGCTTTTCCCTGGACAAGGATAGCTTCAGGATTACCTTTAACTATGTCCAATTGTAAATTTTAACTTTTTCTGTGTACTGTAATTAATTTGACTCATTCAACTGTATTGCAGATGAATCAGCATTTTCTGCTGATAATTCCTCTGAGCCCTCAATATCTTGGAGAGGCGATGGAAAGTTTTTTGCATCGTTGAGTAAGGTGTATGAATCTTTTCCCTTGCGTAAGAAGCTTAAAGTTTGGGAGCGGGATTCAGGGGTGTTACACTCTGTCTCAGATCCGAAGCCTTTCATGGGGTCAGTTGTGGACTGGGCTCAAAGTGGAGCAAAAATTGCTGCTGTCTACAGTCGAGAGGAAGAAAATCAATGCCCATCAGTTGTTTTCTTTGAGAAAAATGGTCTGGAAAGAAGCTCATTTAAAGTCAATGAGCCAAAGCATGTGACACTAGAATTTCTCAAGTTCAATTGTAACTCTGATCTTCTTGCTGCTGTTGTCAGAGGTGAAGTATTTGACACCCTCAAGATATGGTACTTCAGTAATAACCACTGGTACTTAAAGCAAGAGATGAGATATTCAAAGGAGGATAAAGTAAAATTTATATGGGACTCGACAGACCCATTAAAGTTGATGTGTTGGACTCTTGCTGGCCGAATTACTAATTGCAAATTTTTCTGGGTTACAGCCATGATAGGCAGCTCTACAGCATTTGTCATTGATGGCTCAAAAGTACTGGTTACCCCCTTTTCTTTGTCCTTGATACCACCTCCTATGTCCTTTCTTAGCTTAGAATTTCCTAGTCCAGTTCGAGATATGACTTTGTGTTCTATTATTTCCCAAAATCGTCTGGCCGCATCACTGTCAGATGGAAGTCTGTGTGTTGTGGAACTTCCTCTACTTGATCAGTGGGATGAGCTGGAAGATCAGATTTTTAAAATTGAGGCTTCATATTGTGATATAACTTACGGGCCTTTGCTACATGTTGCCTGGTTAGATTCACATGTGCTTCTTGGTGTTTCTCATTTTGGTTCTAGTCCTAGTCCTAGTAATAGCAGTAACAGAGTCTCCCATGATGAGGATGCACGTTCAGGGTATTACCTTCAGGAAATTGAGATAAGATGCTTTGAAGATCGCATTGCTGGTTCAGTGACATGCTCAGGATGGCATGCAGTAAGTTTGCATCAGCTTTATCTTGAAGGTCTGGTAATTGGTATAGCACCTAATACACTTGGTAGATATTCTGCATTTGTTCAGCTTGAAAGTGGAAAAGCATTTGAGTATACATCCAAATTGGGATTGAAGAAAGGAGACCGTCTTCAGAGATGTGATGACATGAATTTCCTATCAACCTGTCCAAGGATGGATGTTGCCCCTATTCAAGGCTATGCACGAGAGAGACCATTGCTTTTAGGGCTCGACGAAAATGGAAGACTACATCTTGAGGGAAGGATATTGTGTAACAATTGCAGTAGTTTCTCATTTTACTCAAATTCTGGTGATGGGATGATAACGCACGTGGTTATTGCAACTAAACATGATTTACTGTTTATTGTTGATGTTGGTGATATTGTTCATGGACAACTAGAGAAGTATGAGAATTTCGTACCTGTTGTAAAGAATAAGAAGGGGGAAAATGAAAGCATTTCTATTAACATATGGGAAAAGGGAGCCCAGATTGTTGGTGTTCTTCACGGAGATGAGTCTGCTGTTATCTTACAGACACTTAGAGGAAATCTTGAATGTGTGTTCCCCAGGAAATTAGTCCTCGCTTCAATCACAAATGCTTTAGCTCGAGGGAGGTTTAAAGATGCTTTGCAAATGGTAAGAAGGCATAGGATTGATTTTAATATCATTGTTGACCATTGTGGTTGGCAAGCCTTTATTGGATCAGCTGCGGACTTTGTTATGCAGGTTAACAACCTGAACTACATAACTGAGTTTGCTTGCGCCATTAAACAAGAAAATGTCATGGAGACGCTTTATAAGAACTGTGCCTCCTTTCTTTGCTTAAAGGGGGACGAAGGTCTAGAATACAGAAAACCGCATGGTACTGATAGTGATAATAAAGTTTCCTCTGTTCTAATGGCTATAAGGAAGGCTCTTGAGGAGCAAGTTGAGGAAACTCCTGCAAGGGAGCTTTGTATTCTGACCACTTTGGCTAAGAGTACTCCCCCAGCTCTGGAGGAGGCTTTGAGGAGAATAAAGGTTGTTCGAGAACTAGAGCTTTCTGCGGCTGCTGATCCAAAGCGTCTTCTCTATCCCTCTTCTGAGGAATCCTTGAAGCATCTGCTGTGGCTTTCTGATTCTGAGGCAGTTTTTGAAGCTGCTTTAGGCCTTTATGATTTAAATCTTGCTGCTATTGTTGCATTAAATTCACAAAAGGATCCAAAAGAGTTTTTGCCATTTCTTCAAGAATTGGAATGTATGCCTACAATTTTAATGCAGTACAACATTGACCTTAAATTACAAAGGCATGAAAGTGCTTTGAGGCACATTATTTCTGCCGGGGACCAGTATTATGAAGATTGCATGAACTTGATAAGAGAAGTTCCAGAACTTTTCCCACTGGGACTTCAGTTGATTGGTGATCCTACTAAGAGGCAGCAAGTTCTTGAAGCATGGGGAGATCATCTAAATGCCACAAAATGCTTTGAGGATGCTGCCACCACATATTTGTGTTGCTCCTGCTTGGAAAAGGCAATAAAGGCATATCGTGCTTGTGGTAATTGGATGGGGGTTCTGACGGTTGCTGGCCTAATTAAGCTTGGAAAGGACGATCTTTTGCTCCTAGCACGTGAGCTAAGTGAGGAACTTCAAGCACTTGGTAAACCAGGGGATGCTGCGAAGATACTGTTGGAATATTGTGGTGATATTGACAATGGGATTAGCCTCTTGGTTGAAGCAAGGAGTTGGGAAGAGGCTCTAAGGGTTGCTTTCTTGCACAGAAGAGATAATCTGATTTTAGTTGTGAAGAGTGCCTCTCTAGAGTGTGCAAGCATGCTTGTTGGAGAATATAATGAAGGGGTGGAGAAAGTTGGAAAGTACTTAACCCGCTACCTAGCAGTTCGCCAAAGAAGATTGTTACTTGCTGCTACAATTAAATCAGATAAACAGTCCATGAGCTATCTTGATGATGAAACTGCTTCTCAAGCTAGCAGTAATTTTAGCGGAATGAGCGCGTACACCACAGGGTAATGTTTTGTAGCTCTCTTGTAGTAATTTTGGTTTCGGTTAGTTTTAATTGCATGGAATTTACCTACACTGTATAAAAATGCAGTGCTTATCTTCTTTTGTTTTTCCAGCACTTAAATCCTAGATTATAAGGACCATGCAACTCAAGTGTATTTTTAAAAAGTTATTCTTATTTTTACTGAAAAGTTATCCTTTATTAACTCGTAACAGGGGTGACTTTTCAGTAAAAACAAGGGTAACATTTTAGTGATAGCAGGGTAATTTTATAAAAGTACACTTGAGTCGCACGGTACACTTGGTGTACAAGAGATTTACTCTAGTGTAAAAGATCTGATAAGTACCTCATCTTTTTAAGTGTTTGCTTGTGTACTTGATATTGTTACTGAAATAGTCTTCATGTCCTGTTATTTTTTCTCTGTTTTTTATGGTGTTTAAACTTTAAAGGTAGTATAACCGGGGTATGACCTTTAATGCGGATAAGCTGTGTATATCATAGCATTAGTAATAAAAAATCTCTCTTCTGTTTATTGGATTCAAAAGTAAAGGCATGAATTTGACATCAGTATGAACTTTTTATTGTTGATTCATTTCATGAGCAGAACTAGAAGAGGTTCAAGTGCTTCTACCACCGTCAGCACATCAACTAAGGGCAGAGGCCGTCAACGAAACAGAGGAAAGATTAGAGCTGGAAGGTACATTTTAAATGCAAACTATCTTGCTTTTACACATATTCCTCAGATAATTTCACATCATTCCCCATCTGTTATTATGCAGCCCCGATGAGGAAACGGCTCTGGTAGAGCATTTGAAGGGGATGTCTCTTTCTGAAGGAGCGAAATGCGAGCTTAAATCTTTGTTAATATGTCTTGTGATGCTCGGGGAGGAAGAAACTGCTAGAAAATTGCAACGTACTGCCGAGAAGTTTCAACTTTCTCAAGTTGCAGCGGTAAAATTAGCCGGTGATTCGATATCCAGTGATATCATTGATGAGCATGCCTTCACTTTGGACCTTTACATTCAGAATGTACGAAAAGAATTGCAGAATTCAGATGCATTCTCTTGGAGGTCAAAAGTGCTGATGTGAATTTAATGAGGTATAACCGTATAAGCCTTAAATTTAATTGTATCTAAAATTTAATTTTAGCTAGTTTAGCTGTATTAAAGGTATTTTCTTAAGCTAACATATCTCATACTACCTCTGTCCCACGAAAGTTTGCATACTTTCCTTTTTTGTTTGTCCCACAAAAGTTTGCACACTCCCAAAATAGAAATATCTCTTTAAATCTCCACCTTTAAAATCTTTACATCACAATCTCCATCATACACATTTTACTCATTACACTTTTCCTTAAAAACCGTGCCCCCAAAAGTACCGCAAACTTTTGGGGGACGGAGGTAGTATAAATCATTCAGCCTAATTTCAACAGCAGACTGTGAATAGGTTAACCAATCAAAGCACATTCCAATTAATTGATTCAATTTCAGCTGCTTTACCATGTGCTGTAACCACCCTTTTCGGTTTTTTCCTGCTATTATCAAGTGCTAGAACCAATGAAGATGTTAGGATATAGTCCTTATACCAAATTATAAGAACCAGGGATTTACTTTGCACGGATAGGTTCTCTTTGGGAGTCTGGGCAAATAGAGTTAGAAGATTTCAGTGAAGAAACTAGCCTAAAAATGTGATCTTGGAGGGTGAAGTAGTACATCTTATAAGGAGACCTTTTTCTCAGTATCAATGCTGCACAATTAATTTTTATTTTGATCGATCAAATGATGACTCATTAATGCTGCACAATTAGTTTAGTATGAACATTTCAAAATACACTCAGAATTGTCTTTTTTTCCTTATTACTACAATACTCTATATGATTCCACTTTAGTTTTACACTGGCAGGCGTGTGAACAAAATTGAAATGTTGAAGCCATGGAAAGGGACACCGAAGAAAGGCAAAGGAAAGTGTGCTAAGAATAGTGGTTGATAAACATAACCATCGTGAGCTTATGTTGGATAAAATGTTCCGACATTACTTCCCTGATGGGTAATGTTTGCAGTGCAGCACAATCTTTTAAGTTGTGTTTCCGTGTGCTGTGGTTGAAAAACAAAGTAAATTCTGTCACCCAGCGCTGACACAAGTATCTATTTTGCATCCTTGTTAGGAGATAACGGATAGGACGGTTTCTTCTAATGCAATAATTCCATGGTGGTATCGTTTGTTTAGGTATTGATAAAGTATAATCATGATGTAATTTTTTTTATTTCTTTTAAAATTGAACTTTCTGTTTTGAGTTCTTTTGAATATTTTTTACTGGATTTGAAATCCATAAAATCGAGTAGTATACATTAGATATACTCTTTTTCTCCTTCCGTCTTAAGATCTTATTAAATAAATGCATATCTTTGTAAATATGCACACAAATTATTATTTTTTCTTTAGAGTGCAAATAATTTTGACACAAATGCATAATACAAATATGCAAATAATCACAGAATCAACGGTGAAGTACTCGTCAATGATGTGGATGTATGGAATGGACAACTAAGCGTATGTATGTGCAGTGGTAACAACTACAGCCAGAATATTATGGAATGGACAACTAATATACCAAATGTATACACACCTACTGGAACTCTGCAGGCAGTGATTTCTCGATTATAGTTATACCAAGCAACTTAGTGCTTAATGATGATAAGATGCAACATTGATCAGAAAAATAATCTTGAAGTAATAGAATTTGCATGTGATATCTCCAACATATTGTAAACTAGGATTGTGAGGCTTGTAATTAATTTTGTATAGTATATCAGCCCTCAATTGTAGGATCATCTTCACTGTCTAAAAGATTTGATTGGGAGACCACAGAGTTGACTGAATCCGTAGCAGAGGATGAGTTTGAGGCAACGCCATTCACTCTTGATATCTCAGCCGTACTAGACTTAGGAATGAGTCCCTGTGCTTCCATTGCTTCCCGAGCGGCTTGCTCCTTGGCCCGTCTAGCCTTTTCCAACACGTCTTCCTGCAGCATTTCTCATGATTTTACCACGACACAAATATACGTAGAATATTATTGGATTTATACTTCTTGCAGATCTTAGAAATCTTATTAAAGGGCAGGACATAGAAACCATAAAAGAGCAAGGGTATCAAGGGAAAAAAGAAAAGGGAAAATTGGAAAAATGTCACTTTTTAACTCGACAAATATTTTTCTGCCCTGTAGCATAGGATGACTGTAGAGACAAGAGGTTGGTGGCTAGATTACCATCAAAAAATGTAAAACCTAAGAAAACAACAATGTTCCCAAATTCAACTTGGAAATAACCTGTGTTTCTCAATGATGTGCAGAATAAGGACAATATCAAAATCTCCTCAAATCCCCACTAGACAAGGAAATTGGTCGTATGAACTTAACAAAATGTACAGAACTGTGAATAAGCTGGAAAGTAGTATATCTTAGAATAGATCTCACTATCTTCGAGATGTCATATAAAACTTAATCAAAAGATCTTCCAGGATTCTTTTCATAATCTCTTTATCATGTGAAATATATAACATAAATGATTAAATTAGAAATAATACCTGAAACTCTTGTACTTGCTTTTGTTGCTCGGCTTGCAACCTGCCAATTATGCTCAGAAACTCACCCACAGATGACTCTATGCGCTCATTAAGTGCTTCTGCCACTGCCTTCCCCAAGAAAAATGCATCTAAAATAGTTTTGCTCTCATTCTCACCTGCAAAATGTGGTATTTCTTCATTAAAAACATCTTCCAAATTGGAAGAGGTATATTATTACAATTCCACCCTAAGTTAAACTGGCTTTACATCATCATGGTCCTATTATTGCATTCGACTACAAAACAGAAATAGGAAACACAACTAAAGAGCTTCTAGAAAAGTTATGCAAAAAAGAAAAATTGTAGAAAGTAATATCTTATTCCTTAATGATGTCATGTATATAGAGGGTATTACATATTTACATACTTTTTTCATGCCAGTACTATATATCATGCCTAGAAATTTTTCTATAAGCCAATGCAAAAAAGTTATAGTGAATAAAAAGATTTAACTTCTTCAATGCTAGTTTCACTTGATAACTAACTGTAAGAGCAGAGACTCAGAACTCAATATAGACAAAGCCTGACGAGAGACAATCCAAATAGTAAGTGTATTTTTACTGACTTATTCACTAATCACTATACCGACTTGGACTATATATATTTTTTTTCAGACTATTGATGAATTTTGACCGTCTCACGTGATACATGTATTGCAAGAAAGTGCCTCCTCAATGTATTAATAAGTTATGAAAAATGTTAGCCAAGAATGTGCCATGAGCATCCTATCAGCAGGATAGGGTCACAACTGTGCTCAATTTTTTTTCCCTCCCCAGTCAATCTCACAAATCTCACAGTTCAGATTATATAATAGTCCGGTCAGTTGCTATCTCTGAATTCCTTCCAAACAAAAAGACATCTTATATAAAGTTTTTGTTCAACACAGGCTTCTTCACACAGAATTCATATTTTCAATGCCATCTAAGTTTTCAGTTGCTTGATACCAAACACTGGAATTAAAATTCAACTTTATGGAAACCAATGGATACTAATCTGCAAAAATTCATTATCAACCGAAACAGATCAACCAAACCTATCCCATTCCACTATATGAATTCTCACAATCACAGGTGTGTACACAAATTTTAGATAGATACCGGTTTAATTCAACCGATGTAGCATCTATAAACAACCAGTGCAGATACAACCTGACTCTGGAGTAAAAATAACCACAAAATAAAAACTGAAAACAGTCAAAAAAAATTAAAAAAAAAGAGAAGCAGTACGAAGAAAGATAAAGCAGAAAGAAGAGGCGTACCCGAATCACCAGTACTGCTGCACCTAAAACAACTTCGGGGAAATTTCTGCAATCCGGATGAGTTAAGGTTGAGATTCAATGGATATGAGACCAAAGCGCGAGGTCTGTGGATTAAGGATGGGGTACGAGCTGTGGAACATACTGAATACCCCGGAGGAGATGCTGTCACTCGCCCGCTCATTATCTTCCCCCTCTCTCTCTCTCTCTCTCTACACTCTTCAGAAAGTTAAAAGACAATTTCTCCTTTGAAATTGTGAATTGCGTTTGGGAATTGGGCTTTTTTTAGAGCTAAATTAATGTATGTCGACCCAAAAAGGCAAAAACTAAGCAACTTTTTATAAACACACGGATTAAAATAAAAAATAAAAATATACAAAGTGATGTAATAAAAAAATATAAATAATGTAATAAAAAATGAAAAAATAATAAGAATAATGTAACAAATAATAAAAATAATAATAAAAAGTAAATAGTAATTTTCAAAAAAAGATAAAAAGCAAATAAAAAACATACAATGAAACAGACTGAAATGCAAAATGAACAATATATAGTTGGACAGAGGAAGTATAATACTCCCTCCGTCCCTAACCAATTTGCACACTTTCTATTTTGGGTTGTCCCAAATTAATTTGCACACTACTTAAAATGGAAACATCGATTTGCGTGTACACTCAGAAAACTTTCCACACATTTACCCATATACCACTACTTTATTTAAAAAATACATTTTTCTTAAACCACGTGCCATTCCAGGGGTGCAAATTCCACTGGGACGGAGGGAATATATATTTTTAAATAATTAATTAAGTTTTTTATTATTGTTGTATGATATATTATTTTATCTCGTAAAAGTAACAATATAACAGAATAATTTTTTCTCATTTTCGTGTTGAACTTAAGCCTCGAGTTACATTAGTTAAATTTAATAACTTCAACTATTCACATTTAAATATGCAACTTTTTTAAAGTAATAATCCCTCTGTTTCGAATTTAATTTTTTATTTGATATTGCGCGAATTTTAATTTAAGAATTGAATTGTAAGTATTTAAATAAATAAATAGAAGTAAATAAAATAATGTTTAAATGAATAAAGCAAATGTAAATTGCATGACTTTGATAAACCGGTAAAATGTTGTATCAGCCAAATAATAATACAACTACCCAATATATATATATATATATGAGTATATTTTACATGGAAATAGTACATAATAAATTTATTATGATATTATTTTAAGGTAACATATATTTGATTAAAAATGGCAAAAAAAATTATTGGTAGTATCAAAAGTTTGAATCAGAAAAATCAATAATACTAAAATATAATATCATTAACCCAGTTTTTTATACTCATGATGAGATTTTTTGATAATTTTGATAAAATTATCGATACTTTAAAATAATTTTATGATAACTTTACTATAAGCAATTTTCATATAAAATTTTACTAAATATAAAATGATTATATGCTCATTGGTGAACACAAATTTAAATATTCACAGTTAATAGGATAATGTCACATAAACAAATATAAACAATCAATTAAAATGTGACTCCATCTGTTTATGTGTCACTATCACATACACGATAAGTACATATAAATTTATTCTCATCGATATGCATGTGATCATTTGGATATGCATATAGCCAAAAAAGAATACAATAGTAAGCATATATAATGTTACTCCATCCGTTTGTTTCTGATAAATAAATAGGATTAGCTTATTTCAGGATTTATGCACTCGTGAGAAGTCATAATTTTATAAATCATTGAATATAATTTTTTTAATAAATAATGAAACTATGCGTTTGTTTTGTGATTGTGAAATGTGATTGTATAAAGTGAGAATATGTTTGGTTTGAGACGGACACAATCAAATGTGGATAGTCCAATCCTCCATTTCATTCTATTTTGAACATGTATATTTAAATGTTCATTTCACTTTTCCTATAAATAAAAAATAAAAAATTCTTCATTTCACTTTACTTTTACGTGTCTTTTGAGAATTTAAATTTGTATCAAGTGTATTCATAAAATGTAGAACTTTGTATAACCTTGGTCAAAAGGTATATATATATATATTTTGAATTGGCCATAAGTTATACTCCTTCTGTTCACCAAATTGTTTTCCATTTGTGAAGTGACACGAGATTTAATGAAAATTATTATATTAAAATGATAGATAAAGTAAGAAAAAATTGAGGTATTGTATGATCCAAAATTTTATTTGTAAGCGTGAGTTAATTCAAATAAAGAAAATAAATTTTTTTTATGAACAAATAAAAAATAAAATGAGAAATAATTTGGTCAAGGAGAGAGTATTGGACACGGATATTCTCCCCCCCTTTAATTACTTCACCCCCACACTTAATTTTTCCATTCCAAAATATATTTTAAAGACCAAAATACCATTTTGTTATATTTTCCTAATTTACAAATGGATCAATTCATCTTTATGTTCTTCATATGAAAATCCTATTCATGATTTTTGGGAGTTTTTTTGAAAAATTAAAGGAAGTGAACTGAAAATTTAAGACGGTGAAGCGAAAAAGGGGGTGAAGTAATTAAAAAATGGGGGGAGAATATGCGTGTCCGAGAGTATTATATTTGTGATCATATTGGGCTAAATCAAGAAATTAAACCAAACAAGCCCACACTTGCTCCGACTATGTATATTGATCTCCAACTATTATGGGCCTGAAATTGAGTAGACTCTTCTACCATGATCCAGCTTCGTTACGAATCTCATGTTATGTATATTAATCCCCCTAAGTATGATTAATTTTGCACGAGTTTTTAAATTATTTTTTATTTTTATATGAAGTAGATATATCGAGGAAAATTATGAAAATACATTTATATATAAAGTGATTATTTTTTTAAATTCAAAGTGCAGTATTAAAAAGAAAATAAAGATTTTTCTTTTATGTCCCACCTAGAGGATTTAAAAAAAAAAAAAAAACCCTTCCCTACCTGTTCAAGACACATTATTATACTTATTAATATTGTTACTATAAATGTTATTGAAGTAAGTTTAAAAGTTATATACAAATTCATTTTCTCTACTAGAAGGTAATTAATGTAAAAGAATTGATGCTCAAGTACATATTTAATTATTATAGCAATGTTCACTTTCCTTTGGATCCTATTGCTGAACTGGCTCCAGGTTCCAATACTTTTTTTAAAAAATTCATGTTGAATTTGAAATTTGGTCATTTCTTCTTCTCAAAAAAATAAATAAATAAATAAATAAATAAATTGGGTCATATAATAATATCGTTAAATTTAAAATTCCAACAATTGGCAAGTAGTACTCAACGATGGATATTGGAATGGGGATCATAGTAAAACGAAGCTTCTGCCACTTTTTTTTTTCTTTCAATGGGCTGAATGTGCTGCCTTTTTTTTTTTTTTTCCATTTCAATTGCTAATGGGCCAAATGTTTTTTTTATACAATTTTTTTAAGAACGTAAATATTTTTCTCCTGTTTTTTTAAAAAAACATTTCATCGTCGTTTTCACTTCACTGCCATAAATATTTAATTAACCACTCTTACTCTTAAAAAAATACTCAAACATTTACCAATTGAAATTATTTTTGCGACTTCATCTCCCTTCTCCACTCCATTTGAGAGTATGTCCAGAGACACGCCGCCAAGAGCACGCGCCGGAGTCACCATTGAAAAAGGTAGTGAGATTTATTTGTTGTGTTTTTCATTTTTTGGAAATTTTGAAATGAAATTGAACAATTTTGAGATATTTATATGGTGATAATATTGTGTATATTAACTTTTTGGCATGAAAACAACAAGTAATCATTGATTATTGCAATACTCAATCACATTTGTGGTTGCACATCGATGGGATTTTTTTTTTTTTTTTTTTGTGTTTGGTCGAAGAAATCGTTCATATCTGGTTTATCAAATTTTTGGTGAATGTTCGCCAACTTTTGTTGAACAAATGTATTTTGTGTAAAACCCTAATTCGAACAATGTGTATTTATATGATAAAAATGTTCCAACAACATATGTAAGTTCGATTAATGTTCGAACATAGATTAATCGTTCGATAATTATTTTTGAACAAAAAAAAAAACAAATGTAAAATGTTCAACAACTTTATTTGAACAATTGTAAAATGTTCGACAACTTTATTTAAACAAATGTCAATGTTAAAAAGAAATTTTGCACATTGGGCAAATGTTCCACCAATCACATCCGAGGTTATGTATAAAAATTTCATGAAAATAAAAGATGCGAAATATATTTAAACAACATATATTCATTCCTATAATATGTATAATATTAAAAAAAATATTAATATACTTAAAACTAATAATTAAATGGAATCAAACAAATGGTATTCGAATACATACAACCTAAATAATCAAAACAATTTCTTCGAATATATGAGTAAAAAGAAAATAAAGAACAACTACATTTTGGAAAATCTTGTGTCGAAAACAATGTTGGGCAAATGGTGTTCGAAATTTTGCAACTTTTGTTTGAATGATTTTTCCCCAAAATGAGCAAATGAAACTATCTTTGCTATGAACAAGGTGGGGGTGGGGTGGGGAGTGAATTGTGGGTGATAGACATCTTTTCTGGACGGTGGTGCTCTACTGTGGATAATGACCGTCTTTCCAAGACAGAGAGAAAGAGAGAGAGCCCAGACACATAAATTTATTTAACATATCATATTGTTCATAGATAAAAATGAAAATATCTACATAATTAGAAGGAAAAACTAAAAAATGGTTCACAAAATTAACATTAATTACAAATTGATTATGTGCAGAAAAAAATGTGCTTCTGAGCAGAAAAAAATGTGCTTCTGTGCAAATATTGTGAACTTATTTGTAAATATAGTGATTTTTTTGAACCTATATGTAAATCACCCTAATTAGAAGGGTATTTCATATGTGCACTTGATGTACGGTGCACAATTCTACACTTGGAGTTATTTATATTGAAAAGTGAAATTAATTGTACTGAAAAGTGTAAAATGATTATATTTAAATTAAAATCAATAATAATGTGAACATAAACTGTTCAATATAATCAAATTATATTTTTCAGTATAATTAGTCAAAATAATTTTAACTAGTTAAGTGAGGGGTTCTATGAGCCTAGTCCTGACACATAAATGTATTTATTTAAAACTAAGAGTAGGTCTTTTCTGAATTCGAATTCACATGAACTCGTACCACTGTCACTGTTTTTCATATATACTATCACTATTATAAAATATATTTAAATTTTTTTATAGTAATAATATATATGCATAACAATGATAGTAAATATATACTCCCTCCGTCCCACATATTTATTCCCATTTGTATTGGCACGAGTTTTAAGAAAAGTGAGATAAAGTGAGGATAAAGTGGAATAATTGTGGGGTCCACCAGAGAATAAAATGATTGTTTGTGAGTGTGATAATAAAATATTATTTTCTAAAGGAGGAATGAGAATAAATTTGTAGGACGGACAAAAATGGAAAGTGGAAATAAATTTGTGGGACGGAGGGAGTACATAATAGTAATAATTGATAAATCAAATTTACAATTAACTCAAGTTTATACAAATTTTTATCTAAAACTAAATATATGATATATAACGTGTAGTCATACAAATAGAAGATTTATTTAGTATGATTAGTCAATTAATTCTAATTAATTATCTATAAGAAATTTGTCTTCACATATGCATTTTTATGTACAGTGCATAACTCTACACTGGTAGTTATTTATACTTAAAAAAAAATGAAAGTTAATTATATTAAAAAGTGTAAATTAATTATATATATTGAAAAGTTTATGTTAAAAATGTGAATGTAGAATATTCAATATAATCAAACTATACTTTTTAATATAATTAATCAATTTAGTAAGTGCTCAGTAGGTCAATTACATATGACACCTTCGCAATTGAAATTTTTTATACATAGTTGAAACTATGATAGTTTTTATTTGAATTTTTGAAACCATATATATAAAATACTTAACATTTTTATTAAAAATAATATTTTTTTATTTTATACTTATTTTATTTGGACAAAAACTTATATTAAAATTTCTACCATAGAAATTTCCAAAAATAAATTAAAAATAATAATAAATTCACTCGCCCGCACCACCCTAGCCGCACGCGCATGTCTATGCCATGTCCAGGTAATGTTCCGTTAATTCCCTTCCCCTCCCTCACACCCACCCCCACCCCCAAAATAGGTCCAGGCCCAAACCCAATTAATATTTGTATGCAAAATAGTTAAAAAGATTTATTTTATTATTATTTTTTAATGATTGTAAAACTAAAAATAAATTAAATAATATTATATAATAATATTTATTTATTTTTATAGATTTTTTTTTAATATAATAACACATTTATTACATGAAACAATATACATATATTTAAAAGGATAGTGAATAAAATAATAAACACATATTCATTATCATAAAAATATATTTTGCTCATATAGTAACACACATTTGCCCATATAGTAACACAAATTGGGAGACAAATGTGTGTTACTATTAGA
>JAPKLY010000334.1:437122-505346 GCA_026898435.1 Prunella vulgaris | reverse complement strand
GGAAGAATACCTTTGAACAAGTCTAGAAGGGGGGGTTGAATAGACTTGTAAGGATTCAAAACCTTTTTGCAATTATTTGGATTATTCAGAAAACCAGCAGACTACTTGAGGTAGTCTGAATTTGAAAGTAGTGCGCTGTGAATAGTGCGGAAATGTTTTTAATGAAAATCAGTTTTAGGTGATGTGCACAATTTAAGAGCAGAAATAAATACGACGAGACACATGGGATTTATAGTGGTTCGGACCAACTGTCCTACATCCACTCTCCTCAATCCAATTTGGACTTGAGGGGCTCTCCACTAACTCACTTACTTACTCACTTACACAGTTTGAGAGTACTACTCTCTTACAACTTGTCAATGCTACAAACGCAATTGACTTCTCACAGCTTCCACAAAGCTTTTACAAATAATAAGTATGAATGGGGTTTTTGAGTGCAAGTGATAATTCTGACAGAGTTTCGGCTAGCTTAATATGCGTGTAAATCCCGATACTAAAATTATCACTGTTACTCTAATTTATAGGGCCAAATAACTAGCCGTTAGGATGGACTAGAAATCTTAGATCCTATAATTTCGTATTCAATCTATCATTGTGATTGATTGAATCTCCATCTTGATTCCCGTCAATCTTCGCGATCTTCAATCAATCAAGTTTGTCCCCTTAATTGATTGATCTTCTATTCTGGGAATCTTCCTTCTATGTCGCAAGTCAACCCTTAAAATGATTCCAAAGAATCTGGGCTGAGCACAAGACTTCAACTGATCTGTCTCCCCAGCTGGTGTACCAGTCAGCTGATACTTGCACCTCATCTAATGTGCAAGTCTGCTGGTGTGCACCTCAGCTGGTCTTCTTGACTTCATCTGAATACGTCTTATATCCATGGTCCATGTCTTGTCTGCGACGTGCTCTCAACTGATCAGCTGATCTTCTGATGTCAGCTGATCTGTCTCTTCTGATATCAACTGATCTGACTCTTCTGATATCAGTTGATGTTAACTCCTCTTATGATCTGCTCTTGAAACTCCAGTGTCAGCTGCTTAACTCTTTTGTCTTCTAAAATTGGCTAAGTCCTCAAGGTCTCAGCTGGTCTTCTTCTCTATGATAGCTTCGGATCTTCTAGGCAGCAAGGTAGATTCCCCCTCACATGAACCTATCTAATCCTAACTACTCATCAGCTGACTAACATGTTCAGCTGGTCCTATTACAAGTTGATTGGTTTATTATATCATCAAAACATCTAACACAGATATCCTAACACTCGCTGCAGGTCGCCGAGGTAGGAGGAGGTCGCCGGGATGGAGGCCGTCCAGCTTGGGTAGAGCTGTGCAACTTTTCGTCTAGCCTCGCGTGTGATGAATTATCTGAAATTCAGTTTATTCGTGTACATGCGCGCGTTTGAAAACTTTTTTCGGGTAGAATTTGTAAATTTGAAAATCTGGATTTTTATCCAGAAATCTGGGTTTTTGTTCGAAGGAATGAATATGTGTATGTGTATCTTCAAGTGTTCTTGAGTTTTATCAAGAACACCTTCAAATCTTCAAATCTTCAAGCAAACCCTAATTTTTTGTTCTTGAAATTTTTTAATTTTCAGATTCGGAAGGTTCGAACCCTTCTTCTAGCGCCAAATTGTTGATAGAATTTCTTAATCGTGTTCGTTTATGTGGATCTTTACAACATATTAATTCTACCAAACAATAATCTTGTGATTTTATGTTCTTGGGGAGGGAGAGAGTTTTTTAGAGAGAAATATTGCAGTAGGGATTGTATTAATTATGTGGAATGTGAGAATTGTGTGAATAGTACAAGGGAGGTCTTATTTATAGGTGTGTGAGTGTGAGACGGTACCTTACTAGCCTATATGGCTTCCGGTGTTGACGAGGGTTCCTTACCCTCGTCTTGGTCTCTCACACTGCTCCCTATGTCGTGCCTCGTCCTGCTACTATGCCTTAGACTAGATGGGCCTCATTAAAAACCTCGACGTAAACCACCCTTGTGGACAAACCGGACGGAGGGAAAAAGAGTACACCACCGGGGTCCTATCGACTAACAGGTGAGCTCCTGGGCAAGCTCAGAGGTGAGCACTCGGGCGAGCTCTGGTGCCCCTGGCGTTGTATAACAGGTGGTGCCTCGGAGGTTGGCGCCCTGGATGCTGGAGGCGTGTTCTGCACTCCAACGAACTCATGGGCGACCTCCCAGGTGTTGGGCATCTTGATTCCCTAATTTACTTCGAATAGCTCGCCCATCAACAAGTGTGAACACTGTCTTGCTGGAAAAATGACTAGAAAACCATTCGGCAAAGCCATTAGATCCGAACTTCCATTGCAAATAGTTTATTCTGATATTTGTGGTCCTGTTAATGTAAGAGAC
The DNA here is from genome assembly GCA_026898435.1 of Prunella vulgaris. Taxonomy (NCBI): domain Eukaryota; kingdom Viridiplantae; phylum Streptophyta; class Magnoliopsida; order Lamiales; family Lamiaceae; genus Prunella; species Prunella vulgaris. The sequence goes on along the minus strand of JAPKLY010000334.1, from coordinate 502,976 downwards.
CGACATGGAGCGTACTATTTCATTACATTTATTGATGATTATTCACGTTTTGGTTATGTCTATTTGATTTCTCACAAATCTGAAGCATTAGATTGTTATAGACATTTTCTAAACGAAGTTGAAAATCAAAAGGATAAAACTATTAAAGTTTTAAGAATTGATAGGGGACGTGAATATCTTTCTGATCAATTCAAAGAATTATGTAATGAAAAAGGGATTATTCGACAATTGACAACTCCTTACACACCTCAGCAAAATGGTGTGGCTGAGAGAAGGAATAGAACATTATTGGAAATGGTGAGGTCTATGATGGCACAAGCAAATTTACCTATCTCTTTTTGGGGAGATGCGTTACTCACAGCTGCTTATGTGCTTAATCGTGTGCCTACTAAATCAGTCGTTTCAACTCCTTATGAATTATGGACTGGTAGAAAACTGGACCTAAGTAACCTTAGAGCATGGGGATGCGCAGCTTACATACATGACTCTACGAGTCAATATGGAAAGCTAGGTCCCACAGGAAAGAAATGTATCTTCATTAGATACTGTAAAAACTCTAAGGGTTACGTTTTCATAGGAGATCAAGATGGGAATATTACAGAAATAGAATCACGAAATGCACATATTCTAGAAAATGAGTTTCCTAACAAGGGTGAAATTGATAAAGTCGATTCAATTTTTGAGACAGTGAAAAACCAAATCCTATCTGATCCAAGTGGGAGTGGTATATCTAAAAATAAAAATGTGGATCTTAATAGATTTGTCCCAATTGAGGATCAAACCATTCTTAATGAGGACATTTTATCTACAGAGGGTCCTACAGAACCACAGTCTCGGAAAAGTTGTAGGAAATCAATGCCAAAAAGGCATTATGACATAGAAGGTCATGCCTTCTTTGTTTCTCCAGAAAATGGGGATATTTCTCCAGTGGATGAAGAAGAGCCTAAAACTGTAAAAGAAGCTCTAACTTGTCCAGTAAAAGAGAAATGGAAGAAAGCAATGGAAGAGGAAATGGAGTCTATGAAGTCAAATCAAGTCTGGGAACTTGTTGACCTCCCAAAAGTACGCAAAGCAATTGGGAATAAATGGATTCTTAAGATTAAAAGAAAAGATGATGGCTCAATAGAAAGGTTTAAAGCTCGCTTGGTGGCAAAAGGATATACTCAACAAGAGGGTATATATTATGAAGAAACATTTTCACCTGTAGTGAGATTTGCCTCGATTCGTTTACTCCTAGCTATAGTAGCAAGTATGGATTTAGAATTGCATCAAATGGATGTTAAAACTGCTTTTCTCAATGGAGAATTAGAAGATGAAATCTACATGCATCTGCCTGTAGGATTTGTTCTTCAAGGTCAATAGGATAAAGTTTGTAAGTTGAAAAAGTCGATTTATGGATTAAAGCAATCCTCGAGACAGTGGTATTTGAGATTTCACTCGACGGTAATCATATAACTTTGTTATGATAAACGAAGACCACTGTGTGTATGTTAAACGTTCTAAGAACAATTTTGTGATTCTATCTTTGTATGTAGATGGCATACTATTAGCTGGAAATAACAAAGAGTATCTTGAAACTATCAAGAGATGGCTGTCTTCAAATTTTGAAATGAAAGACATGGGTGAAGCAGAATATATTCTTGGTGTCAAGATCCAAAGGGATCGCTCGAAAAGGTTATTGGGTTTATCCCAAGAGACTTACATCAAGAAACTTTTGGAACGATTCAAAATGAAAGACTGCAAACCACTAGATACTCCTATTATAAAGGGTGAATCTTTGAGCCTAGATATGTGTCCTAAGACTCAAAGAGAAAAAGATTAAATGTAAAATACCATATGCCAATGCTATTGGTAGTCTGATGTATGCAATGTTGTGCACACGACCAGACATTTGTTATGCTGTTGGTCTAGTCAGCAGGTATCAGTCTAATCCTGGGAGAAGACACTGGTCGACAGTGAAAAGGATTTTCAATCTAAAAGGGACTGCAGACTATCATCTTTGCTATCAAGGAAACAATGTGACACTCAGAGTATACAAACGCAGACTGGAGTGGTGATTTGGATGAACGAAAATCAACTTCCGGTTATGTCTTCTTGCTCAATAATGGAGCGATATCATGGTATAGCAAGAAACAGACTTCTATAGCACTGTCCACAATGGAAGCCGAATTTGTGGCATGTGCTGCTGCTGTTCAAGAGGCTATTTGGTTAAGGAGATTCCTGAAACATTTGGAAATAACTGACACCTCAATGGGAGCTGTATCAGTTAATTGTGATAATCAAGCAGCCATTGCTTACACAAAAGATCCCAAATATCATGGAAAGACCAAACACATTGACACTAAGTTCAATTTTGTTAGAGACATAATTGAAAAGAAGAAAGTGATTCTGAAGTACATTTCTACTCATGACATGTTAGCAGATCCTTACCAAACTAATTGCTAGAGATGTTTTTATGAAACATGTTAGAGGTTTGGGTTTGCATAGGATTTGATTCTATTTGAATGAAATGTTGAATGATGTTATCTTAATGGTTATTGATGTAACTATTTGTGTTTTATTACATATATGTATTGTTTCATATATGAAAATATGTCGACAAGTTATGATTGGCTCTTTCATACGAGCAATCACCTCTGTTCCAATGGGAGCACAGAGATGAGATTATAATAAGAAATATAATCGAGATAGATTGGACCACAAATATGTCTAACTTGTTTAATTAGCTAAATTTTACAAGATGTCCTGTTACACTTGAGAGTGGATGTCTAGGTTAAGTGCGCAGAATGCATTTAATTTATAAATTTACACAATGTCAAATTTAAATTAGACATACGCTTCCTTCATAGGAATTCAAAGACATTGTGACATGTGTTTTTGAGAAACTTCATGTGCTAAATGACCCCGAAAAGAAAATGAGATAATATCCCTAATTTCTCACTGAGTATGAGTCCTTTAATTTTAAATTTTTTACCCTTAAGACTTTCTACATAGTTTCTAGTTTACACTTTGGCGTTGCTACTTTAGCATGTTTCCAATGGCTATGAATTTTAAGAGCTATGCGGTACATGTCTAGGAAAGCAGCTACAGTGGGAGACTGTAGACTCTTAGCTAGAAAGGAAGAATGTCATTATTTAACACATTCTAGTGTGATTCATTGACTAGTCAATCAAGTTGGGAGTTTAATTATGAATACATTAGAATTTCGCGAATATAGTTGAATATGTTCTATTTTGAGGGATTCAATAAAGATATGTCAACAGGTGTTAAATGTTTAAATGAATTTTGGGGTATAACGAGATTGCACATATCCTTGATGAAACGATTGAGGTGCCATATATTCATAACAGATGTATGGCATAGTAACTCATGCACTCGTGGGTCACACGAGGTATTTGTATCAATATGAATGTTGTTGATGATGATGAAGATGTGTAAGATATAATGAAACTTCATATGTGAGTGGGAGATGTAAATAATATTTTATTTAAATATTATTTATATATATATATCACATATTTATAGTTTATTATATTAATTATATTATATTATTATAATATATATAAGGGGAGTTAAATAACTGCTAGTGCAGTTAATCCCCCCTCTCTTCCGATGAGATTAAATAAAAAAGAATGATTCATAGAGCAATTCATTCTAGAAGAGACCAAGGAATCAGAAACATAAAGACTATCATCGAAAACATACAAACATATTAAATACATTACTATTCGTGGAAAATTGGTTGGCATATACTGCGACTGGGACCCCGAGAACGTAGAAGAACGAGGATTACAATCTGGTTCGAAACATTCCGCATTACATATCAGAGGTCAGATTTTTTATTATTCGTGTTAGAATCTTTCTGGCCCAACACTCATAAATATTTATGGAAAAAAATAAATATTTATAAAAAATAGTACTTTTTATAGTAACACGCATTTTTTATTAGATTGTATGAAAAAATGTTATTTCTATAAAAACAAATGAATATATGTCAAGAAAATAACATTTAATCTAATGCACATTTTGTCTATTAGTAACATGCATTTGTCTAAATTGTAACATACATGAGAGCGAAAAAATTTGAAATTATAGTTGCAAAAATTTTGAAAAAAAATGATCAAATCCGACCCGACCCGATTAAGGACCCACAACTTTTTAATACGGTATATTTTACTCCGTAAAACGTTTCAAATGAGGGTGACTTATAAAAATTAGGGTCGTTGGATTTGTCAGTGGGCAGGTAGGGACCACTTGATATGGTGTTGACTATTCCAACCCATACTTAATTATTGTTTTCAATTTCCGTCACTTTATCCTCTCAAAAAAATAATATGTGTGTGTAAAGTTAAATAATAAAATAAAAAAGTGTATTTTGTTGATTTTTATGAGAGAATTTTTTTTTTTTTTTTTTGTGTGTGAAAGAAGAGTTGGGACGTCCAAATAAGGAACGTGTGAAAGTAGTTTTGGGACGGAGGGAGTAATATTTTTATTAAATTAAAGTGATTATCAATTTTTTACAAAATGTTCTCACATTTGGCTATAAACATAGCACCATTTTTTTTTGTTGGTTTACGAGAAGATCTCATACAATTTTTAATAATAATAATAATTATAATTATAATAATAATTTCAAAGTGCATAGTTAAAAGTAAAAGTGTTATATGAATGAGTTGGTCTCCTTTGTTCAAAGTGCATAGTTAAAACTTAAAAGTAAAAGTGTTGTATGAATGAGGTGAACATTGCAACTAAGTATAATTCTACATTAGCATGTTGTTCGTATATTACACAAAATTTTACTCCCTCCGTCCCAGGGCTATTTGCACCACTGGGATGACACACGGTTTAAGAAAAATATATTTTTTAAATAAAGTAGTGGTGAATGGGTAAGTGTGTGGAAAGTTATGTGAGTTTGCACACAAAATCGATGTTTCCCTTTTAAGTAGTGTGCAAATTGGTTTGAGACAACCCAAAATAGAAAGTGTGCAAATTGGTTTGGGACGGAGGGAGTATAATTTAATTTTTATGAGATTAATAGATTAATTTAAATTTAATATTTTTTTATTTCAATTCTAAATTATTTTTCAGTCCTAATTATTTTCATTATTTTTTTATTGATCTAGCACACTCTCTCCGTCCCAAAACTATTTTCACACTTTCCTTATTTGGACGTCTCAATTATATTTTCATCACACCTAAAAAGGAATTTTTTTACATTCACAAAAGTCAACAAAATACATTTTCTCTTATTTTATTATTTAACTTTACATTTACATTTTTTTTTCTTGATTCGGGAGGGAGTAATAATTATAAATTAAATATTGCATTAAATATATTTAAAAATAGAAAGACTCTAGAATTACAAATTTATTAAAAAGTAATCTAATGTTATTATTAAAAAAAAAAAGTTATGTAGATAGTGCCAAATGCATTTAGAAGATGAGATAATACAGATAAGATAATTATAAATTATAAATCCATTAATATTGTAATAAATTACGTTAGTGCTGAATTAAGAAAAAAATTTACTCCAGATAATACTATCAACTATCCTCTTTTAAATTTTAAAATAATTTATTATACATTATTATTCTAATGAATAAGTTCCTTGTGTGTAGTTGACTCTAATATTAATTTAATTCGCTTTTGAAATTATTCCTTTCCTTTTAAAGGAAATTTACCCATGACATTTTACATGTTTTAAACGAAATAACCCTGGATTTCACTGTCATAACCATAAATGAAATACACCATATTTAAAAAAATAGGATTAGTCTTGTATGCACTAGTTACACGGTGTAATTCAAGTTCATTTTTTAAAAATTATATAAAATACTACTGAAAAGTTACACATATTATTATTAAAAAATGTATCTTTCACAATTTAACTTTTTAGTAATAATTTATACAATATTTTAGTAATAAATTATATAACTTAAAAAAAAAAAATTTAAATTGAATCGTGTAATTGGTGCACAAAAAAACTACTAAAAAAATCAATAAGAATGCGTTATGTGAATGATAATATAAATCTATAAATTTACACATATGTGAACATATACACGTACCAAATCACGAACCCCATCGTTCATTTCTCTACACTAAAATGGCTCTCAAAGTGTACGTTGATCGATTGTCCCAGCCTTCGCGTGCAATTTTGATCTTCTTGAAGTAAGATTTCTCTTCTTTTCTAACTCTTGTTGCTGATGAATGATCAATTTTTGTAATATATTGTATGTTGCTCTGATTATTGTCTTGTTCAAAGGGCAAATGGCATAGAATTTGAGGAGGTTAAGATTGAACTTGGAAAGGGGCAACACCGCACCCCTGAATTTGCAGGTCGAAATTCTACTCTTGGTTTTTACGATTTATGTGATTGGAGAAAAAGAGCATTTAATATTGGGTGATCCTTTGTTTCTGTCTTTTTTAATTTTGTTATCTCTGGATTTAATTACAGGGGTGAATCCCATGAAACAAGTTCCAGCAATTGTTCATGATGATTTCAAACTTTTTGAGAGGTACCCTTTTGGATCTGCACTGTTTAAAGTTTAATTGATTGTAGACGAGGTGGAATAGTGTTAATGTGTTTGAGTCACCATTTGACTGATCAAAAGTTTTGTTACTGATTTTTTAAGAAGTAAATGGAGTTTGACTTTTGATCTCTCTTCCTACATATGTAACGCAATTGATTTTGGCCCCCTGGTTCATTTTTCTAAATTGATGAAATGTTTATACTACTAAATTGATGGATTTGTGGTAATTTTTTATGGAGACCCTTTTTTTGAGTAGCTATTATGATTAATTGAAGCTGAACATCTCACCTTCTTATGTTGCCTGTTGTTTACTGAGTATTGTTTTCAATTCGATCTCCGAATAAAAGATTGATCATTCTTGTTAGTTTATTAAATCAGATATGGGTAAGTTAATCACCCAGTTTGGTGATTTACACGAAAATTGCCATATAATGTCGAATATCCGATCTTGTTTATCTTTAAGAGTTTGGAAGCATGATGCTGTGGTCAGCTTTCTTAATTTCGTCTCGGAATCCTGTTTCTGAGTACCTCATGGCTTGTTTTCAGTAGCTTCTTACTGAATTATGAATGTTTTAATTAGTATTCGGAAGTTATGATGATCTGTTATCTCATTACAGACGAAACATACCTTTTTTATTCTTTCATTAGTAGCTTCTCCGAAACCTTAGTTCTTTTTGGTGTATTGCAGTCATGCGGTACTAATTTATCTGGCTTCTGCGTTTCCTGGTGTTGCCGATCACTGGTATGTTAGCTTCTTTCTTTGCGTTTTCCGCTAGTCTTTGGAATTTCTCTCTTATAATCATCTACTTAATGCTGTTTACTAAATAAAACATTATTGTTGGATCACACTTTTGGTGAACTGAACAAGAAAAAAGGATACAATGTAATGGAATTATACTGCTTTATTAATCATAAATCAAGCTTGATCAGTTAATGATGTGTAAATATTAGAGACAATATATTCAGATAAAAGCGTAGTTGTTTTTTTGTTGCTTGATCTGATAGCTCGACGTCTATGCTCTGGCATCAATTTAACAAGATTGGAGAAAAGTATCTGGAGAGGATCTTGCTTCACTTTTTCTGAACTGTTATACTGCCTTTTTTTATATATATATCTGTCCTAAAATTAGTCATTCAGTTATCTAATGCTATGTATAATAAACATATCTGCACCAAATCGTATTTTGCAACTACTTTTTTCCATTGTAGGTATCCAATTGATGTAAAGGAACGGGCAAAGGTCCACTCAGTGTTGGATTGGCACCACTCAAATTTGCGTCGTGGTTCAGGTGAATTTATGTCTATATCTAGAAAGGTTATTGACCTTATTTGAAATGGGGAAGATAATAAGTTCAAAAAGTAGATGTATTGATTGATATGTCTGATAATAATGCTTGTACTCATTTATTTAACTAGCCTCTCATGATCCGTATACAGTTGGATTTCTTTTCAATACTACTATTGGAATAGCATTTGGTGTGCCTCTGGATCCAAAAGCTGCAGCCGAAGGCGAGAAACTTCTTTCGGCATCTCTTGCAATGATTGAATCATTCTGGCTTGGAGATGGACCATTTTTGCTTGGAAAGTCGAAGCCATCCATTGCAGATCTTGCTTTAGTTTGTGAAGTCCTGCAAATCGAGGTAAAAAGAAAAAGACGCAACTTCTATTTGCTAGGTGCTTTTGTGCCCTCTAGAGTTGACAAATTAAAGATTAGTGAAAACTACTAATTTTGACCAACTAATTCCTCTTAGTAAAACAACTAATACCATTTTAAAATGCGCTTGAGTTACACGGTGCATAGAAGTATTTGCATTAAATCAAAGATTGCATGATTCAAATATATTCATTTAGCTACATTTCTTTGAGTTTTTTGAACACTGTAATGATGCCTTCCCGTGCTTTTTCAGCTGGGAGATGAGAGTGATCGTGATCGTATTTTGGGGCCCCACAAGAAAATCTTGAAGTGGATCGAGGACGTAAAGGTCGCAACTGCACCTCATTTTGAAGAAATTCACACTATAATTGCGCCAGCGAAGGAGCACTTGAAGCAACTGAAGATCCAATTCCACCAGAAATCAGCATAATACACAAATCCACTCAACTTCCCAAGGTGTGAGAATAACAAGTATGGGAATATGTTGAAGGATGCATGATTAATGGTGTGAATTTCTATGTTATCTGCTGATATTTTGCAGTTTTATCACTTTTAAACTTCTCCGTGGCCGTTTGTTTTCTGCTAATCTTGTATGTGGCTTGAACTATTATAAGAATGTACTCTCTACGTGCCTGTTTTAGATTGCTCAACAAGCTTATATAGAGAAGGGTTTTTTTTATTTTTCAGTTATTTAAAATTACGATAAAATAATTATACTTTCTAAACTGATTTATTACAAATATCTTTTATTTATATCTTATTTCACTATATTTTTTAATAGAGTAAGTCTCTTGTGCACCAGTTACACGGTGCAACTCAAGTTCATTTTTGAAAAGTTAAACAAAATATTACTGAAAAGTTATACAAATTATTACTGAAAAGTTAAACTATTAAAGATATACTTTTTAGTAATAACATGTGTAATTTTTCAATAGTATTTTGTTTAACTTTTCAAAAATGAACTTGAGTTGCACGGTGTAACGGGTGCATACAAGACTAAGCCTTTTTAATATATTTTTAAATAATACACTAATTTTTTTTATAAAGTTGAAAGGAGAAATATACCTTCAATTTTACTTTTTTAATACTAATAAACAACTCATTAAAATCGGTACTATATTTATTTGTTCAATCTAAATTATGATAAATTGAGATTGAGGGATTATTGAGTACTTCAGACCATCGCACTCCTTTCGTCTTATGGTTAATTTAACGTTTCATTGTACGGAAATAAAAAAATTTAAAACTATTTCCGTAAAGCGTTTAAAAGTTATACAAAAAGTCTAATATATAATATTCCATCGAACTCGATCCATATAATTAGCGGATTCTTACCGAGTCAAATCACGTCAAGTGAAATTTACAAGGAAAAATTTTAGTAGTCCCAAAATGTATACTACGTAAACATATGTGTGATAATGTAAGATAAAATGTGTTACATCTTAAAAAAATAATTTTTTATGCTTTTAAAGTAACTATAAAGATAATATGTATTTTTACATGAATAAATATGTGTTTCTTAATTTTTTTTTTTACTTTTTTTTATTGATTATATGTTGATAATATGTTGTTAATATAATAATACCTTACATGTGTTACTATCTCGTCAGTCTCAGAATGTATACTACATAAGCATATGTGTGTTATTGTAAGACAAAATGTGTGTTACTACATCTTAAAAGATTATTTTTTTGTATTTTTAAAGTAACTATAAGGATAATATGTATTTTTACAAGAACAAATATATGTTTCTTAATTTTTTTTTATTTTTTTATTGATTTTATGTTGATAACATGTTGTTAATGTAATAATATCATACATGTGTTATTATGTGCTTGTTTGCAAACTCAACATAAAAGTAAAAGTGCTTATTTTTTTAAAAAGAAACACTTAAAACATGTTTTCAACAATTATTTTAAGTGCTTATTATTACTTTTGGTCAAGCAATAATTTTTAGCTTTTAACTTCTAGTTAAGCACTTCTACACATTCCCCAATAAAATAATACTCAATATTCTTTTTAGAAGCACTTCTTTTGTAAACACATTTTTCTTAATCATTTTCCAAAACCACTTAAATTTAAAACACTCCTTATTTTTCATTTTGCTACTAAAATTACTTAATATCACTTTTTCAATTCTACTAGAGATTGCAAACATGCACTATATATTGGCAGTTTAAGAATGTATAATATTAATATATGAACATATGTGTGTTACTGTAAGGTAAAATGTGTGTTAATACATCTTAAAAAAAATAATTTATTGTACTTTTAACTTTTAAGGTAACTATAAGGACAATATGTATTTTTACAAAAATAAATATGTGTTTCTTAATTTATTTTTCATTTATTTATTGATTTTTATGTTGATAATATGTTGTCAATGTAATATCTTGTGTTATTATATCTCGGCAACCCCAAAATGTATACTACATGAACATACTTGTGTTACTCTAAGGCAAAATGTGTGTTGCTATATTTTAAAAAAGAATAATTTCTATAAAAATCAACAAATATTTATGAAAAACTAATATTTTTTCTTATAGTAACACAAATATTGCTCTTACATAGTATTAAAAATGTTTGTTTCAATAAAAAACAAATGAATATATGTAAAAGAACAAGATTTGTTCTTACAATAACACACATTTGATCTTATAGTAACATTTATTTACTCATACAGTATTATCAATTGGGAGCGAAAATCCTAAAATTTGAAAATCGCTCAAATCCGACCCGACCCGATCAAGATCCACGAATTTTATTACTTTGACCCTGTTGATCCGCGAGTTTTTGATTTTTTATTTATTTTAGTGGCATATTGCACGGTGCAATATTGCACATGAGACCCACTCAAAATTACATTTCGTCCATTATTTTCCTCACAAATTGATAGAGATAAGGAATATAGAATATTATATATATTATATTTCCTTATTATTGAGATTTTTAGTTGTCTGATAGGATTTGTTGAGTTTTTTAGTATCTTTAATTGATTTGTTAGGATTTTTAATATATAATTTTCTAGTATAAATAGGAGTTCTATTATCAGTGTAAAAGAGTTGAATTTGATAATGAATTAAGTTATTGTGACGTCGGGTATATGGTGATCATATTTCGTATTCTTGCGCTTCTGCTACATTACCTGTTCGCCACCTTTTCCAGCAAGACAGATGCTCGCCTAAGCTGCACACCTATTTTGCTTTCCCATCTTACTCAATTTAGGCGACCAAACATACAAGAAAAGGCTATGAAGACAAAGGAAGTAAATTACGCTGGGAAAGACCAAGTTAAAGGACTAAAACAGTTGCAAAACGGGACAAAATGTGTTTCAAGGGCCGAGCAACATGAGTTGCTCGCCACCTCCACCTCCTTGTACAAGACTTGGTCGCCGAAATTACTTTGACAAGGTTATTCACCTGATCTTGGTGGCGATATTGCGCAACATCGCACCCAATATTGAGCTTGTCCGCCCTCGAAATTAAGGTTGCTCTCCCTGTAACCACACTTGGTCGCCTCCAATAGTATGTTCTCACCTCCTACACCCTTTTACTGGCCTATAGGTGAGCAACTTACCTAGAGGGACACTACTTCATGTCGAAAAAAGGTTTTTGTGGTAATTTCTTTGGACACATGTGACTTGTTAGTGAGAGGTGACACAAGTAGGTCCCATCTCCAACGTGAAACATGTCTTTATATATGTACTCATTGCAATGAATAAAGAGATTCCGGAATTCAACAATTCTAATAACTTGTTGCTTATATGTCGTTACGTGCTATTCGACATCCTACTTGCTTATCTTTTAAACTTCTATTTCAGTTATTATTTGATAACCTCGTTGTATTAAGTGTTGGGAAATAGATGAAGAATGTTTTGATTTAATCTCAAAACCTCTTAGAATATATGTAAAGTAATTGCAAATAAGTTTAAAGAAATAACCTAACTGTCAGGAGGCTGCATTACTTTGACATGCTAGTTCGACAGGCAATAGGTCACTTGAAGAGAAAGAAGAACTCACGTGTGAAGATCAATTGCCCTAATGCTCAATTGGTAAATACACCCACCAAAGTGACGACTTAGGTTTCTAGAGTGTCAAAGTTAAATTTTGGAAAATTGTGGCGTTACAACCATCCTCTTCAAAGGGTGGTCCTGCATCCCAGTCATCTTCCTATGCGACGGGCATACTTATTTAATTTCATAATCTTTTAAAAATAATTTAGTTTTCATATTTCTTCTAATAAGATAAATTTTCATATTTTTTCTTCTAATAAAATTTTCATTTTTATCTTAATGGAATGAATTATATATTTTATATGATAAATTATTAAGTTTATATATATACAACTCTAATAATTAAATAACAAACTTCATTACTATTTAATGTATACAAATGAATCAATGTAATAGATTATGATTAATTTTACATGATATAATTTGAAATGAGAATCCTAAGAAATTAATTATCCTTAAATTAATTAGGATCACTATCTAATATATTAATTAAATGACTTACTACTGTTGATGAAATAAGTTGATTCGAGTGCTTAAGGAAGTAATTAACAAAATTCCGGATTACGTGTCCCAAAGAAATTGATCATATATGAAGAAAATACAAGAAGGGAGCAAGAATGCAACCAAATCAAGAAGATATCATCAAAGAAAAAGAAAAACCACATGAAGAACAAGTGATGAGCGAGCAGCTTTACAAAATTGAAAGGAGGCGAGAATGAGCTGCTCACTCCACTAGTTGATCGCCTCCCTGGAGTACAAATAACAAGTTGGTCGCCACTCATGAACATATATTACTAGCTGGTCGCCTCCCAGTGAGAATTATAACTTGCCACTTTTGAAGATGATCGCCAGAACTATATTTTTCCTATTTTTGGTCAGTTATTCTTTGTAATTATCTAGTTAGCGTAAGGGACACGCGTAAGTCATATGTAAAGCGTGGCAAGTGCGTTGCCACCACCTGCTTAAGTGTTTGCCTATAAATAGGCCCCAAATTTAGAATAAAATAAGACACAATGACATGAGTTATTTTTCAAGTCATATATTGTAAATATTTTTTTATCGGTAATGTTAGTTGTTAGTAGTTAGATATTAATTCACCAAGTCTCCAAATACTCCAAAAATTATTTTCAAATTACAAATATAAAAGATCAAATATAATTTTGAGAGTTTGAAAAATAATTAGGATGATTGAGATCCATGGATTAAAATTAGAAATATAAGAATTACCCTCTCAATAATTTAGAAATATACGAATTACCCTCTCAATAAAAGATTAAAATTTATAAATATATTAAAATTTCTACCATGGATCTCAATCATATATTTAAATTTTGCTAATTAAAATAGTACAATAGAAAATGTTACACAGTTTGTCTAATAAAATATTTCATCCGATCGATAAGTTTGTGGTACGAGAGTTAAAAGTTTTCATCGCTGAACTAGTAATTATTTTTGTTCATCGTTTCATATTATTTAACAACTTAACAAGCAGAGACTGATCATTTCATTCCCACTCAATTTACTCGACCGCTTTTCGTGCCATCTCCAGTACCCTGGGCCTCTTATAATTTTTCAGTAAAAGAGAGCTGCACACCACGCTAACCGACGACGCCGCCATAGCTCCGCCAGCTAGCCACGGCGGCAGCCGGAACCCGGTAAACGGGTAAAGAACCCCGGCGGCAAGTGGGATCCCGAGCACATTATACCCCAACGCCCACACATAGTTTAGCCTGATTCTTGAAAACGTCTTCCTGGAAAGGTCAATGGCCGTCACAACATCCTCCAAGTTGCTCCTCATCAGCACAATGTCCGCCGCCTCGATGGCGACGTCCGTGCCGGCCCCAATCGCCATCCCGACGTCGGCCGCCACGAGCGCCGGCGAGTCGTTTATCCCGTCCCCCACCATCGCCACGACGCTGCCTGCCGCCTGCAGTTGTTTAACTTTTTCGGCTTTGTCTTGAGGCTTGGCGTCCGCATAAACCTTCACTATCCCGACATCCTTGGCAATGGCTTTCGCAGTTCCCAGGTTATCGCCTGTGACTATTATGCTCTCGATTTTCATGGACTTGAGAATGGCGATGGCTTCCCGAACCCCCGGTTTTAGGGGGTCGAAAATTGCGAAAATGCCGAAGAGGTCGCCGTCGATGGAGACTAGGGTAGTGGTTTGAGCTAACCTTTCGGCTTCTGCTAGGGTTTCTTCAGCTTGTGAGGGGATGTCCACATTGTGATTGAGCATTAAGTTCTTGTTTCCGACAAGGACTTGTTTGCCTTGAACAATTGCCTTCACTCCGTTTCCGGGTATGGATTCAAAGTTATGAGCTTCGGGCCAGACGGACCTGATCTCTTCGTCTTGTCGACACTTTTCTGCGTATTCGACAATTGCCTTCGCCAATGGATGCTCGCTGTTTACCTGATAAACAATATTCGGACCATCCTTTTTCATTATATTAGTTTACAAGGTTTTAAAACACCAGCGATCTAGGAAGTTGAATATTCAATATATTGAATAAGTTAATTATGATGAGGTTTTAAAACTAAATATTCGCATCTCATAAATTAAACACGCACACTCGATCAAATTCCAAGCTATTTTTTTGCTGAAACTGAACCAATTTGTTAATTAATTAATTTTAAGATTATAAATAAGAAAATAAACAAAATTTGGATCAAATTATGGGACAATAAAAATATCAACTCAGTATAACCTCAGCAGCAGCGACCAAAGAAGTAAATTCTTGAACGCTGATATTTTTGATGATGTTAGTGTTTACAACGACTGGCTTCCCCATTGTAAGAGTTCCGGTTTTATCAAAAACTATGCACTTCACCTGTCAATTAATCAAAGTATACATACTGAAAAATCAAAAAATTGTCCAATTTAATGCCAAACTTTTTTCCATTTAAAAAAAAAAAAAAAGATTTTTAGAATAATTAGAGGATACAACGTTGTGAAGAAATTAGGGGATACAAGAGAGATGCATATATAGTATAAAACAAATAGACAAATTTCCAACTCCACTCCAATAAATTTACAACCCAACCTTATTCCAAATTAGGATTAAAAAAGTTATAATTGGACAAAATACATCATTTCCAAGAATTGGGTATAAAAATTAAAAGATTTTAGACACTTAAAATTACAAAAAATAAAATTAAACTAATTAAGCATGCATACTTCATCTCACGCTTCTTTTCCATAATGTACAAAAATATTAGTTTTAGAAAATAGGCCTAATTAATGTTATAATATATGTAAATATATTATTATATTGTGTGGATATAATATTAGATATATCCAGTGGGCTTTAGGCCCACAAGACTTAGGGTTAGGTATTATATATATAGTATCGTTCCCTGTATTATGTACTCTACACTTTCACATTTATTGTAACGGCAGTTCATGATTAGTATAATCTCCTGGCTTGGTCGCCCCCAGACGTAGTCACTCCGTGACGAACTGGGTCATCAATATTGTGTCTTTACTTTTATGCTTTACGCTTTCCTCTCAATATTACAACACGTTATCAGCACGAGTCTCTACGAACATTAAGGATTTACGAGAGGATTGCTCCAGCTGTTTTCGGGATCAAATCAATCAGGATTAATTTTATTAAATTGCTGAAACCGTAAGTTTTCTATTTAATTAATCCTGAAAATTAAAAAGCATGTGTATCCCGCAGAATATGTGAATCATGCTTAAGAATTGCTGCCATGATCCTTATTTGATTATATGAATATGTGTATACTGCAAATTATTTGGAATATGTTGTTTGCTTTATATATGTTCATCAATATATGATGTTTCTGCAAATTCTGAATTTTCATGTTTATGATTATGGAGTATGAATTTTATACGCACTATATTTATGTTAATATTGTGAAATCAGCCTGATGAAACCATACCCAATCTTTGATTAATTTTCATATGATTCATATGCAATGTACTGTTCATGTGCGTACTGTTCATCGAACTCCATTGGCCCTAATCTCCAAATTCCTGAACAAGAAATTCCAAATTTCTGCAAACCATATTATTTTTGGCACCCCTAATATGGGCTATGCCTTCTATTATGCTCTTTCTGATTATTCATGTTGATTTTGTATGCTATTCGGTGATATTGATGCATAACAAAACCCGATTCAAAACCCGATTCAAAACCCCCAAATCCGAATTGAAACTCCTTGTTTCCAGATCATCAAAACCCTGTTTTGCAAAATAAAAAACCCAGTTCTCTTTTTTGAGAAATCGAGAAATTTTTTCAAAAACCAAAATCTGGAAATCGTAAAATCGAAACCTGGCACCATTCTGGTCCTTGACATCGCCTCAAGCCATGACGAACACCGGCATCACGCCGGACTCTGACCCACGGACGGTACCTCCTCGTGAACGCCGACAGCCCCTGAAGTGGCTCGACGGCGACACGCGCGACTGCCCCCTGTCTTGCGAGGTGTGTACTCCGGCACACTGAACGGCGCCTCCGGCCCTGTGCCGTGACGGCGCTGCGCAACCACGCAGCGGCGGCTCCGCACCCTCAGTAGCTACTGTGCTAGACGGCGGCTACGCGATCTCGCGACGGCGCCTCCGCCCTTGAGAGTGACGGCGCCTCCGGGTGCGCGACGAGGTGCGACGGCGAATCGCCTGGAACGTCGACGGCGCCTGACCTGCGCGATGTGCGGAACGCCGAAATGGCGGCAGCGTGAGCGCGGCCTCGCGCCACGGCGGTGCCCTCCGACGGCCGCGACAGCCCATGACACGAGAGCACAGCTCCGAGGGGTCCACGACGGCTGTGCGCGACCTCGCTACTACGGCGGCTGTACGCTGCGACGCTCCGCCATGGCGGCTAAGCGACGCGACGCGACACTGTTCCGCCCGACGGCAGCGTCTCTGTACCTCTGCCACGACGGCACTGAGCGACGGACGGTCAGCCGGAACACGCGATGGACGATGCGCGATCGGCAACGACGCGTTGGCGAGTCTCTTGACCCACGACGCCGGAAATGCGTCGGTGAACGACGACATCGTGGCCCTCCTAATTCCGATTTTCTCGCGAACGACTCCGCAGAAATCGGTGATTCCAAAATCTGTTGACCAAATCGTCCGAAACTGAAAACCCTTATTCAATTTGGGCCGTTTTTAAATCCTGGGCCATATTTTTAATTACTTGGGCCTGGTTTTTAATTTCCTGAATGTGCTGCCTAATCCTGAGCCCTTTAAAATAATAATAATAAAAAAAAAGAGCGCCTATTTTTCTAAATGGGCCGACCCCTATTAATAAAAAAACAACAACAATTACTTGGGCCATTTTTTTTAATTGATTTGGCATTTTATTTAGTTGATCCTAATTAATTTGGATCCTAAAAATTATTTTTGGGCCCGTTGTCCCATTAATAAAAATTCATAATGGTATTATGAAACCTAAATCATCAAATTTTTTTAAAAGGCCTTATCCAATAATTATTTTTGGGTTCAAGTCCCATTAATAAATGTCTCATAAAGTCATACACCCAAATCTTTATTAAATACCCCCTATAATTAATTTTTGTCTTAGCATTTTTATGATTGAGCCTTAATTATTAAAAGCTACAAACAAATAATTTTAATAAATTTTCATTTATTAATTTTTGTAGCAAAAACATGTCAAAAATCACTAAATGTGAATTCGATAAATTGGCATTTGATTGCCATAACTTTTTGACATGGGCTCTCAACGTTGAAATCAACTTAACCTCTAAGGACCTTACTGACACAATTAGCCAACCATCTAAATCCACAACTGCCCAAAAGGCAACAGCTCTAATTTTCTTAAGACATAATCTTCACAAAGATCTTAAGAATGAATATCTCACTGAAAAAGATCCATCGACGTTGTGGAAATTCCTCCAGGATCAATTCCAACAACAACACGATGTGATCCTCCCCGAAACCAGACATGAATGGATATCACTTCGTTTCCAAAACTTCAAGTCTGTAACGGAGTACAACTCCGCCCTACATCGCATAGTTTCTCAGCTTAAGCTGTGCAAAGAAACAACAACTGATGATCAGTTAATTGAAAAAAAAAATTCTTTCCACTTTCCACGTTAGTAATCTTGTACTCCAGCTGCAGTACAGGGCCAAAGAGTATCAATCACACTCCGACCTCATTTCTGCACTTCTAGTTGCAGAAAAGCACAACCAATTGTTGATGAAACATCACAATACTAGACCGGTTGGCTCACAAGCTGTGCCTGAAGCACACGCTACTCGGAGGAACTCTAAAGGCCGTAAACGTGGAAAAGGAAATGAGGCGAGTGGGGGACGCGGTTCGACCCGAGGTCGAGGCCGTGGTAGGGGAAGAGGTCGAGGTCGCAACAATGCACAACATAGTGCAACTGAAATGAATGCACCTCAAGATCAACTATCGAGCTCACGTGCACAGAACAAACAAGTCTGTCACAAGTGTGGATGCGACGACCATTGGTCTCGCTTGTGTCATACACCAAAACATTTGGTGGAGGCGTATCAACGTATGCTAAAAGACAAAAATGGGAAGGCTCATCACGGTGAAACACACCACACCGACCTGCCTAAAGCAGGCTTTGTCATAGACAAAGGATGACCTCTTGGGTGCACATATGACTATTGACTACAAAATTTAATACGTTTTTGATAAAGTAGGACCTAAGTGATCCCTTGTGCGGCTGATCAATCAGCGTCTGTAATCTTGGCTCTCCTTAGCATTCCTCATATCTAAACGTATCCAAACATACACTTAAGTGCTTATGGATATTAATGTTTTGTGCTTAGTAGATAATGCTACTACACATACTATCTTAAAAGATAGACAATTTTTCCTAACATCAACCGAAAAGAAAGGAAGTGTCACTACTATTTCCGATGACGACATACAAATCATTGGCTCCGGAAGAGTCTCGATCATTCTACCTATGGGTACCGAATTAATAATCGAAAATACTTTATTGTTTCCACAATCAAAGCGTACCCTCCTCAGTTTCAAAGACATTCGACAGAATGACTATCACATTGAAACAAATACTGAGGACAATAGTGAATTTCTGTTGATGACTCACTATTTAAATTGTCGTAAACTCATCGTCGAAAAACTTCCATCTTTCTCGTCTGGTTTGTATTATACATACATCAGACCCTCAAATCTCCATATAGCTCTTAATCTAAAATTTAATGATCCAAATTCTTTCAAATTATGGCATGAGCGGTTAGAACATTTAGAACAATCCATGATGCGTCGGATTCTATGTAATTCATCTGGTCATAACATAACACACAACAGAATTCCTTCTGTTAATGAATACATATGTGATGCGTGCACAATGGGTAAACTCATAATTCGTCCTTCTAGTAGTAAAGTAAGAACTAAATCTCCTAAATTCCTTGAGCGGATTCAAGGAGATATTTGTGGACCGATACATCCTGCATCCGGACCATTTCAGTACTTTATGGTCCTAATAAATGCATCCACTCGGTGGACTTATGTAACGATGCTATCCACTCGCAATACTGCTTTTGCAAAGCTTATTGCATAGATCATCCTGTTGAGATCTCAATTCCCAGATCATCCTATTAAATCCATTCGTATGGATAATGCCAGTTAATTCACCTCTAAGGCATTCGATGATTTTTGCATGGCACTGGGAATCAAAGTGGAGCATTCGGTCCCTCATGTTCATACTCAAAATGATCTAGCTAAATCATTAATTAAACGTCTTAAATTAGTCGCTAGACCACTACTACAAAAAATGAACTTACCTATTTCATGTTGGGGGCATGCAATCTTACATGCATCATCACTAATCCAAATCCGACCAACTGCATATCATGAATATTCCCCTATTCAACTTGTGCGTGGAAATGAACCTAACATTTCCCAACTGCGTACATTCGATTGTGCAGTGTATGTTCCAATACCACCACATAAGCGAACATCTATGGGCCTACAAAGGAAACTCGGTATTTACATCAATTTTGTATCTCTCACAATACTTAAATACATCGAGCCTTTAACTGGGGATCAGTTTACAGCCCGTTTCGCTGACTGCACATTCGACGAAGATCTATTTCCGGCCTTAGGGGGAGAGAAAAATACCACAATTAATAAATGCCGTGAAATTATGTGGAACACAAAAGATCTTCAATACTTAGGCCCACGCACTAGTCAAACTTGAACCAAAAGTTCAAAAGAAAATAAACTTGCAATAATCAGCAAGTAATCTGCCAGATGCATTATCAAATGCATTACTGATTATAAATGAAGTGACTGTGAATAGTTAAGGATGCCCCTATACGCCAGAAGCGTAATGAACTTCCTTACACAAAACCATGGTATATTAATGCTAATAATATATTCAGTCACTCATGAAATCTCCTGAAGAGATTCGTCCTGAAGACGAGAAATCCTAGTAAAAAGCACGTGCACATAGCAATCAAAATACTAGGATTGCGGATCACCCAGATCAATGGGAAATGATCAAGATTTGGTTTACATGAATCTTAAATAAACACAGGAGACAAACATATCACTGTTGTCGACAACATATTCGTACCCATAGTTGCTCTTTCTAAAATCTGGTACCAGTATCTAAATTTGATTAGATGCAATAGAAAGAAGCAAATATGGAAGAGCTAGACTCGCAAAATAAACTGTTTTGTTCTATCGTACATACCCCCTAAACATTTTATCCCTGAAGGATATAAATTGGTATTAATACGAAACAAAATGAAGTTGAGAGATACAAAGCGAGATTAACAGCTTAAGGGTTTTTCGCAGTGACCCATTATTGAGTTTGATGTGATCAAACAAATTCTCCTGTTGTTAATATTATAAAGTTCCGCCATATATCCCTGGCAATTAAACGCAGTTAATGGACATAATTACCGCATACTTATACGGATCATTAGATTCTGACATCTATATGAAAATCCCTGATGGATTAAATATTCCCCAAATGAGGAATAACGAACATCGTAGTATGTTCAGCATTAAGTTGCAACACTCGTTATATGGCTTAAAACAGTCAGGTCGTATGTGGTATAATCGACTAAGCGAATTCCTCCTGAAGAAGGAATACGTAAATAACGAGGCTTTTCCTTGTGTCTTTACTAAGAAATCCCTTAATGGTTTTTGCATCATCTCGGTGTATGTGGATGATCTAAACATTATCGGAACAAGGAAAGAGATTGAAGAAGCAAGTTCAATCTTAAAAACTGAATTTGAAATGAAAACTTTGGGTAAAACCAAGTTCTGTCTCGGTCTGCAGATCGAGCATTTCCATGAAGGAATACTGATACACCAATCAGCTTACCTAAATAAAGTGTTGGAGAGATTCCATATGGATAAATCTCATCCTTTAAGCACTCCAATGGCTGTCCGTTCCCTTGATTTGGAAAAGGACCCATTTAGACCTAAAGAAGATACCGAAGAGCTATTGGGACCTGAAGTTCCATACCTAAGTGCAATTGGTGCACTGCTCTATCTTGCAAACTGCACTAGGCCCGATATTGCCTTTGCAGTGAATCTATTTGCAAGGTTCAGTGCCTCCCCTACGAGGAGACATTGGAATGGTGTGAAATATATCTTACGATATCTTCAAGGTTCACAAGATCTTGGTCTTTTCTATCAAAGAAACCAAGACAAAACACTTATAGGTTATGCTGATGCTGGTTATCTATTTGATCCCCATAATGTGAAATCGAAAACGGGTTATGTTTTCCTCTGTGGTGGTACAGCCATTTCATGGAGATCTGTCAAACAAACTTTGGTGACCACATCGTCAAACCACTCAGAGATCATAGCTCTATACGAAACTGCACGAGAATGTGTATGGTTAAAGTCCCTTATAAAACACATTCACGATTCGTGTGGTATCCCTTCTGTTGACTTAAGCCCCTAAATTATCTACAAATGAGCAACGGCTATGTCAAAGGGAACTTGACGAAGCATATATCCCCAAAATTCTTTTATCCTCACGAACTCCAGAAGAGTGGTGAGATCACGATAAAACAAGTACGCTTAAGTGACAATCTAGCTGATTTGTTCACTAAATCCCTTCCTACTTCGACTTTTCAAAAGTACGTACATGGAATCGGGATGCGTCGACTTGGAAGATTGTTATCTTCAGGGGGAGTAACAAATGTTAAACAATCCTGATGATTGTATCCTCGAGGCCATTTGTAACACTCCACTAAGTAACACTTGCATTTTTCCTTGTCATATTATATCCAAGGGGGAGTGTTATAATATATGTAAATATATTATTATATTGTGTGGATATAATATTAGATATATCCAGTGGGCTTTAGGCCCACAAGACTTAGGGTTAGGTATTATATATATAGTATCGTTCCCTGTATTATGTACTCTACACTTTCACATTTATTGTAACGGCAGTTCATGATTAGTATAATCTCCTGGCTTGGTCGCCCCCAGACGTAGTCACTCCGTGACGAACTGGGTCATCAATATTGTGTCTTTACTTTTATGCTTTACGCTTTCCTCTCAATATTACAACAATTAATTCCACTACGGAAAATTAGCCTAATTAATTGCTTCATACATGAATTATTTTAATTAAATGGTATGAGTTGTTTTATTAAAAATTATTAATTTTCAAGAGTATAAATTTTTTCTTTAAAAAATATAAATTGTAAGATTATTTTGCTAATGAGTTGTTGTCACTAAAGAATACTATTTGTTCTACTAAAAATACAGCAAACTAAGTTTATATATAAATTAATTTCACACTATATATATGTACTCTTGCTTTATAACCTCATTAATCTTTCAGTTATTTTACACCTCAATTACCAAAATTATATTTCTTTCTAAATATACCAATTTTGGCTCATAAACTACCGATAGTTTGGTAAAAAAATCAATTAGTGAACGCAGGGAGGTGGACAAACATGTTGGACAATGATGCAAAAGGGAAGAAGCGCAAGACCGCGTATGGCGGCACAAAATGTTAGAAAATAAATTGATGAAGAAATTTTATGTACTTGTAATTATGTCAATTGGAGCAAATTAGTTTGAAGAGTTTTGAAGGAAATACCATTTTCAAAGACGTGTGCACAATAATGTATTTTTTTTTTATGTACTAAATTTAATAAGAATTTGTATCTATTTTGATGATTTAAATGTAAAATTAGTGATATTGCAATTATACCTAAAAATACATTTACATGCATGAATTTCATTAATTAGCTAGCGTTGTCATGGTTTATGATTGTTATTTTAATGATGGCATTGCATTTTATATATAATGATATTGAAGCATGCATATATATATATATATAAGGGAAAATAAATGGAGTGATAAATATATATATATATAGGAGATGGAAATTTATAAGGTGGGACCTTATGAGTGGTTTCCAATGCATGACCACCTTTAATAAGAACACCTTGGGAAGCACCAACGCCCGTACCAACCATAACAGCTGTTGGAGTTGCAAGTCCAAGCGCACACGGGCATGCTATCACCATCACTGCTATACCGAACTCAAGCGCCACCTCAAATCTATCCATTCCATTATTCACTTTTCCCGCTCCCAACAACCACCCTAACCAAGTGCAAATCGAAGCAATTATCACCTGCGCGCATGCACCACATATTCTTTCTATTAATTAATTAATTATTATTAATCTTCCATCACTCTAGCTATATATATATCTAATCTTTCTTGCTTAGATTACTTTTACGTACATTTATATATAAAACAAAAAATGTATATATATATATATATATATAGGGACAAAAAACATTAATTAATATAATTGCATATATACCAGAGGAACAAAGAATCGGGAAATAAGATCCGCGAGCTTCTGGACTGGAGCTTTGGCCATCTGCGCCGATTCCACGAGTCGAACAATCTGCGCTAGAGCGCTCTCCGATCCCACCCTCGTCGCCTTTACGTGCAGCACCCCGTTCCCATTCACACTTCCTCCGATCACCGTCTCTCCCTTCCTCTTAGCCACCGCCATTGATTCCCCCGTGATCATGCTCTCGTCCACGTGACTTTCCCCCCACACCACCTCCCCATCACATGCCACTTTAGCCCCAGGCACTATCTTCAGCACATCCCCCTTCTGCACCAACCTCCCATCCACTTCCTCCTCCTTCAACACTACGCCTCCATCCCCATCAACCGTTATTATTGTCGCCGTCTCCGGCGACAAATTCATCAGCTTCTCGATTGCTTCCGAAGTCCTTCCCTTGGCTAAAACTTCCAGATACTTCCCCAGAAGTATGAACGAAATGAGCATCGAGCTCGTTTCGAAAAAATCGGTCGACTCAAAATTTGGGGAGCCGGCCGCCCTCAGAACCGAGTAGACCGAGTACAAGTAAGCCGCGTTTGTTCCCAAAGCGATCAACACATCCATGTTCGCTGAACCGCGCCGTACGGCTTTGTAAGAACCGGTGTAGAATCTCCACCCGATGACGAACTGAACCGGCGTGGATAAAACCCATCTCAGAACCGCCCCTACAGTTAACATATTAACTACCTTGGCGTCGAGTAACCGTTTGATTCCGGGGACGTACATTAACACCATGGACGTGAGAAACACGGGAACGGTGAAAACCAAACTCCATATGAAACGCGTGTAGTATTGCTTTATCTCGTCCACTCGATGTGCCAGCTCCCTCTCGGAGAATATCGTAGCCTTTAAATCAAATGACTCAATTTTTTCGACCAAGTCGCGGACCCCTACTAAACCCGGTTCGTAGGAGACCGACATTTTGTTGGAGTGGGCATCGAAGCTTATGTTGTGGACCCCATTCAAGGCTTTAATGGAATCTATGATGGAGCTAATTTCCTTGTGATGATGATCTATTTGGAGATGGATTCTTGATATGATCATGTCTTGGGCGGTGGTGATAAGGTGGCAGTCGAATCCGATATCTTTGACGGCGTCTAAGACGGCAGCGTAGGTGAGGATTCGGGGATCGTAGTGGACCTCAAGCTGGTGGTGGTGGTTGGATAGTTCGACTAAGGCCTTGTGAACGCCGTCAACGGCGGATAAGTAGTACTCGAGAGTGATGGAACAGGATACGCAGTTGAGGTCTTTGATGTGGATTCTGCATACTTGAGTGGCCGTGTTCACCTCTTCTGTCATCAATTTCGCTTGAAATCCTGCATCTTCTATCCTATCACGTATCTCTTCCTCCTAAATTTGTACAACACCACATTTCATGAGTTAATGATCATGCGTAAAAAAAAAATAATAATAATAATGGCGCAGCTGATATCAATTTCATTATGAGAGGAGGATCCAGGAGGTCATGCGCATTAATAGGATTTGAACCTTGTATGATTTTGCTTGATGGGATGACAAGATTTCAGCTTGTCTAGAAGTCACTAATACAGATTTACTCTCTGAGAGAAAGCTATCTAAGTGGGAGATTTACTTAGATAGTTTTCTTTTAGGGAGCTCTTAATAGAACTCTCTAAGTGTAAACATGTATTAGTGAGTTCAAATTTGTAGCCGAAACTATTACTCCTTCCGTTGAAGGGTCATAGTTGTAGTAGATACGAGAACCAAGAAAAAATAAATATATGAGTGTAATAAGAAAAAATGTATTTTATAAATTTTTATTAGTAAAAAATATTTTCTTTTTAAATGTGTAAAAATAGAGTTAAAACTTATAAATAAAACAAGTGTGAAAGTAGTCATGGAATAGAGATAATACATTTATAAAATTATAATTATATCCGTCCGAAGGAGAATTAAAAGTTCTATCTATTAGTGGTTAGGCGGGAGAGAGTATAGTAGTAAACTAAGGTGGTGATTGGTAGTTAATATTAGAGGGTTACAAATTTTGTAAATAGAATTTATGTAATGCTATTTGGTAGGATCTAATAGAAAAGTTTAATTAGTTTTAAAAAGTAATATCACTTGATAGAGTGTAATATAGAGAGAAAATCACTTGGTAGGATCTAATATGTAGATATATAAGAACAAATGTTACTATTCAAGCCATATAGAAGTTGTAAGGTGGGGAATGTGAGATAATTTATTACATTGTGAACAGTAAAAACGGTGTAATATGACCTCTTATTTTACAGGGTCGGCCATATAAAAACCTAGTCAATATAAAATTTTATCCTCTACCAAACAAAATAAATTAATATATACAAAAATTCATATTATATCTCTTATATCCCTACCAAACGCCTCCTAATATAAAATATAAATAAAGTAGTTTCACATCTCTCTATCAACAATGAGTTTTAATTATCTTTCTAAAATATAAAATAATCGAGCTCCAACAAATTTAATCGAAGTAAAATATTTCA
Source organism: Prunella vulgaris (assembly GCA_026898435.1). NCBI lineage: Eukaryota > Viridiplantae > Streptophyta > Magnoliopsida > Lamiales > Lamiaceae > Prunella > Prunella vulgaris. The sequence continues at coordinate 476,460 of JAPKLY010000334.1, read as the reverse complement.
TGAATTGCACAGTTGAAGAATAACCTTTTAAAACAGAAGTAAAAAATTTCTGACCCATATTCTATAAAATATGCAAACATGACCATCCACCTTGAATGACTTTTGATCTACTTGTAGGAACACTGCTAGAAGGAAATCAACACACACACACACACACACACATATATATATATATATATATATATATATATAGGGTAGACTTTAACAATAAAATAACTGATCCAGCAAGGAAATCCTAAATTCCAAACATCACTTTTAAACGTAAAGAATTAAACAACTTTTGAGATAGTGGTATATTGCATAAGAGATTTATATTTTAATATAATAGTATATGTTACAGGGTTCATTATAGTGGAATCGATGGCCCCATTTGATAGCAACAATAAAAGTACTTCTAATTAATTAATTGTTTTTTAAAGGGATTCTACTTAATTGTTAAGATTATCATTCTATATTAAAGTGATATTTTTCATAGTGTCCACTCTAGCTAGCTGCAACCAGATTAAATTGAAGAACTTGATCTGGGAGTGGATAGCCGTACGTACCACATTTCGTATTCTATAATTAATATGGGTACATAAAAGATCATTCTTGTTTTTAGATAAAAAGTAGAAATCTGTGCAAAATTATTTTCAAGGAATAAAAATGTTTATATAAATAGAGTTAATGTCTTATATGTATAACGTGCAATTTATATTCTTAAATAATTGAAGCTTATTACAGTAAACAGCCAGGATTGATTACACTAAACAATTATGACAGTTTAACTATAACTATTTATTATATTCTTTCCTAATAGTTAATGAAAATAATTAATTTATTTAAGAATTAATATTGAATTGTACGGTGCATTTGAAGTACAAGACTTACTCATAGTTAAAATAATTTATAGGCAAGTCATTGATAACCTCGCACTACAAAAATTTTAATAGTCATATTGAAATTTTTGTGGAAAATTCTTAATTTTCTTTATATTGTTTATTTATCTATAAAAATTTTCATTTTAATGTTGTGCTCCAACAATCATTAATTTTCATCCTATTTTCGTGTCCATCTTTCCACACTCTTATCATTTTCAACATACAATTTATACCTTTGTTTTACTGTGAAAATAAATATATTAAAAACTTTTTTTGGTAGGGAAAATTCTTCTAGCAATAGTTGAACATGCATTAGTAACTTCATCACTAGCAGATATGTTTAACGTTCGGCGGGTATTGAAAGGCATATATTCTCCCAAAAGCATAAAGAAAAAGGTATGGACAGAATAAAATGCCATATAATCTAATATATAATTTACCTCTCAAAGTCATTTACTTTTGGCAATATTTGAATCCCTTCAAAAAAAAAAAAGGGGGAAAGAAAAGAAATTTTTATTTAAACAAGTGTAGTCAAAATGATTTGGAACAGTTATAAAGAGACATAATTTTTTATTTTATTATAAAAAAAGATAAGTGATGTAATTTTTATAATATTTGCACATTCATTATGACTGTATTTTTTAGTGTACAATTTTTATAATTTTTACATATCCTTCTTTGTAACTAGTTATAATACCTTGAGATATAATAAATATCCAACGAAAGTGATTTGCTACTAGTCAATCATATTTTAAAAATATAAAATTTATTTTTCATTTTAAATTTACTACTAAAATTTGAGTATACGATATATACTCTACAACTTATCTATATATAAATTATTTTACAATATTATTTTTCAAAAAACTTTTACTCTCTCAATCCCCAATATTTATTCCCATTATTTATTTTCATTCTTCTTTTAGAAAATAATATTTTATTATCACACTCATAAAAAAAAAAAAATCACTTTATCTTCCAGTGGACTTCACAATTATTTCACAATAGTCTTACTTTATCTACTATATCTCATTTTCCTTAAAAATCATGCGCACAAAAATGAGAATAAATATGAGAGTATTTTTTAGTTATAGCAACTATTATTTTTTAGTGATAACAATTAATACACTTCAGCTCATATTCCTCAATCCCATTAATTTATCTTCCTACTTTATTATTTTTCATGAGGAGAATATAATAAAAATTTGAAGATAGTCTTGGAACAAAGAACATTTTTTAGTGAAAATAATTTTTCCAGTTCAAAATTTATTTCATTTAGTGAAAGTAACCAATACTCTTTAATAAAATAACTTATACACTTTAAAGTGATTCATATATACTCTCTCCGTCCCAATTTTTTTTTTTCATATGTTGACTTACATACACATTAAGAATATGGGTGTGAAGTTAAATAATAAAATATAAAAAATGTATTTTATTGAATTTTGTGAGTGTGAATTATTTTCTTTTTAGGGTGTGAAAAATAAATTGGAACGTACATATAAAAAATGTGAAAATTATCTTGGACAAAGGGAGTACTATATTTTGCATCAAGATTTATACATACTATTGTATATAAATTAATAAATCATATTTAACGTGTGAAATTATATTTTTAAAATGTCATTTAATTGATTTTTAGAGTCATTCTACTATGCAATACGTGCATGGTAAATATTTATTTTAAAAAATATTTAAATAATATCTTAAAAAATAATCAGTAAATATATATCTTAATAAATAATAAAAAGTATTTCAAAAAATAAGTAGGAATACCTCACTTGCTAAAAATTTACAGTTCAACATATACTGTATTTAAAAAAAATATTAAAATTGAGTCAAAAATTTGTATATATAGATATTATACATGGTGCTACTAAAAATTATATTATACTTTAAATTAACTGCAAGATCATCTCATACAAAATCCAGTTTTGTGGCTAACTTCGATATCTTTGAACTGAAATTAAAATGGATAAAGTCTTAGTGTTGGATATTTCTCAAACTTTGTTTTTAACTAAATTAATTTAATTACTAAAAAAAAATAGATAAGTCTTATAGGTATATTGCATAAAATTCAAGTGAATTTTAAATAGTAAAATATTAAGGAGGCATTTGCTTCAAATATTTTAATGATGGCGAATTACAATTTCATTTTTCTTCTTCAATCTTACATATATTGAATGAATGTTTGTTTTAATGGTAGTTACATGTATTTGTGTTATGCTTTAATTTTTTTAAAAAAAATTCTTTGTAAAATGTGGGTCTGACTGAGTAGCGTGTGATTTTAGATAAGAGGAAAATTAGGAGAAAAAAATATTTTGTGTGCATTTTTTTTCTCACTAATAATTATAATTATTATTCCCTCCGTTTCATACAAACTTGCAAGAGGGGAGAGACACATATATTAAGAAAAAATAGCGTTTAGATGAATAATTTGATAAAATTTTATGTAAAAAGAAAAAAAGTTGATTGAATTAAGTGTAATGTGGACCCAAAAATAATAATAATAGTATTTTATGTAAATATGTAAATATATATTGTGAGCCGTGTAATTTATGAAAGGACTTTTTTATTTTTTGGTTTACAAGTTTTTGTAGAATATACCAAAAAAATAAAGTTTGTAAATATTTGTTGAATGGAGGTAGTAATATATATATTTTTTCCATTCGTATTACCATTAAGAAAATTTCATACCAAGCACTTCCTACTAATTTTTGTTAAAACAAGCAAATGAAAAAAAAAAAAACTCATTTTCTAACGGAAGTAATTGCATTTTACAAAAAATATAATCAACTATGGTTAAAAAAGTACACATAAATTAGGTGATATTTCTAATGCAAAATATTCCAACTCAATAAGAAATTCTAACCCATCAGATATTGACCACGTGTATGAGCGCAACATAAAAAGCCATAGACTTACATTTACAAAAGCCGGGCAGAACACCACCTGGGCGCGGTGGTTCAAGACATCAACCGCTGCTTCCTTGATTCCGGGTAGGCGTTTGACAGCCTTCTCCACGGAGGCAGCGCAGGCGGAGCAGGTCATTCCGGTGACGGAGAAAAGTGCAGTTGCTTGCACGCATTTTTCTTCATCGAATGGAACGCCGATGACTCCACGGTAAGTCGGCATCGATGGGTAGTGAGGCCGCGGAGATAACTTCCCGCTATCACTTGCCCCTGACACCACCTCTTCCGCCATTCTCTCTCTCTCTCTCAAGTTTTAGAGTGTTGATTCTTATAAAAGATTCATTTTTAAGGAACAAACTTTTATAGCAGCTAAAAAGTTGAAACTTTTGGGGGTATACATATATTTGTATGTGGGTTTTAAATTTAAGTGGTGTAATACAAAATTAGTGTCCATTTTATATGATACGTCCTTCCTTTTCGTAAAGCTGCCTAGGTGCATGATACAAAAAGATGATTGTTATTTTGAGGGATAACTTTACAAAGTTTTATGTATAAAAATAAAAATAGTGGGTTGGATTGTATGTTTTAAAAATTAATGATATTTGATATAAATTTATTGATTTTATATATGAGATGTACACTACAAGATAATCAACTCCTACATCCACGACCTGATTAAATATGAGCAATCCTCTTCTGAGGATTGGATCTTGTATTTTAACGTGGCAAGGTGCACGAACAATCTCATTCCTTTCCTTAGAAATTCTACCCCTAGGTGTTTTTACAAATCTCAGTCCTTTCACGAACCAACTTATAAAGTGAGGGGTTTGGCTTATGTTTGCTCATTAACTCAGGAGGATTCCTTTGCTCTCACCTTCTGGTGGTATCAGACAACTTTACGAGGGTGAGGGAGCTCACTACGCTCATTAATTCTGTCGTTACAAATAATTTTTTTTTTCATTAGACTTTACACCCTCCTTAATATTTTGCCCACAACAATGCTCTCTTTAATATTGAGGGCGGCAAAGTTTTGTATGAAAATAATTAATGATAAGTTTATAATGAACTAGTTTTAAAGTATTAAACACTTAAATAGGTGTATTAAAAATTTCATCAGGTGTATTAAAAGTTGAGGTCAATTAAATTTATATATTGACTAGCGATTTGTGTTCGTACACAAATGCACTTTCCTACAAGTGTATAGGATCGTGTAGTGGTAAGCTGACCAAGTTATAAAATAATATCGAACTCTAAGGAAGCAATTAGACAATCTAATCCTAAGATGTGTGTATGAGTTTCGAAATTAAATCTAACTAAAAATGAATTGCAGGATTTGATTTCTATCTAACTACAAAATGAAGCAAAAATAAAATAAATCAATAATTCTAAACTAATAATCTAAATTAAACGTGTATGCTTCGAGTGAATTTCACCTAAAGCAGAAAGACTTAAATCGTAACTAATGAATGAACAGGACTAACTGAGATAACATACATAATTCAAAATAACATAAATTAACTAAAAATGAAACAAGGATTACTAAAACTAATTGAGACATGAATTTGCATGACAAAAATAAATGAGACAGAAAAGAGTAATGAAGGCAACATAAATATATCTAACATGTAATTATTGAAATAAAAAATAAGCATAAAAATCTAAATAAACTTGAAATTAAAATAAAACCAAGAGATATCAAAATAAGGAAAAATCCTAAAACAAGAATTGTAAATAAGCTGTTTTCTCTCCCAAAATGATCTGCAAAGATGAAATAACTAAACTAATTAATTCCTACGTGACAGACCGCTAATTCTAACCTACTGCCTATTCTCCTACTGCATCTAATGCCCTAATGGCGTGATTAATGCCCTAATGGCGAGATCCGTCTGCGTGTAAAACCTTCTGTGACTAAATGGGCCATGATTAGTAAAAGAGTTGGGCCCAAATAATTAAATGCAATCTTGGGCCCAAATCAATCCTTCCCCTTACCGATAGAGGTGTGTACGGCATCAGTGGTGTGGGTGAGAACAGGGGAGCGGCCTTGGAGGCGATTTCTGCAGAGCAGTTCGACGGCGTGGCTGAGGTGGTTCACGCGCGGTGGTGTCGCAATTCCTTCGACGGCGGTTGAGGCGAGAACAGCTGTGGACTCCGGCTTTGGACGGAGTTATGCGACGGCAACTACAGGATTGAAGGCGGAGAGGCTGGATTCCGGTCGGACAGCGAGGCAGGGCAGATCCGGCGAAGTGGTGTTGGAGGTGTGAAATGAGTGGGCTGAATCGGCGGCGGCCGGTGGCGGAAATCCAGCGAGAATAGAGGCGGTGGCGTGCGGCTCAGTGGCAGGGACGTGCGGTGGAGTTTGTTACCGCTGTTGATGGAGCTTGGATCGATCGGGGATGGCGGTTGCTCGATTGAGATGGATTTTGGACGAGCTTCGGTCGGAGATGGTGGTTTCCGTCGATGGCTGTGCGACGCCGTGAATAGCAGCGGCAGAAGCTTTGATCTGCGTCGGTTGCGACTTTCAGAGGCGACGGAGATCCTGGCGGTGTGATGGTCGAAGGGCGACGAGCGTGGTGCGATGGTATTTGTTTCCGGCATCGGGTGTACTGGCAGCAACGGGAACGGTTTCTGGCTGGTTATGGTGTCGCGAGTGGGTGCGAGCTGCAGGCTTGTGGTCCCTGAAATGGAACGTTTGTGAGCTGTAAATTGCCTGGAAGAATTTTTAATGTTATATCCACTAATTAATTAATCAAATAAATAAATAATTTCTTTAACTCAATTAATTAAATGAATAATAACATTTTAATTGATCACAAATGACAATTTCACAACTTAAATGCATGTAAATTTCTATAGAATCGTCTTTAAATGAGCATAAATTAATACAAATATGATTCTAGATCTTTTTAAATGAATTTTCTTTTGTGTAGTGTTGAGTACTATGTACAACTTTTTGTCCTCTTCACCTTATATGGTTAGAGTGTCCAAAAGAATTCGATATTTTAGTTTCACATAAAATTAAGCTATACAAACACAAAGAACCGTTGTAAATAAAAGAGAATTAATTTCAAATTTTATTGCGCAATTTTTATTTTTTTTTAGAATAAAACAAAATGTTTGGTATCTAACATTATCTTTCAAATAAATACATATATTTACCTATGTCATTATTTTTTCAAAAAGTGCAATTTTGCTAAAAAAATGTGCCCAATGCAATTATGAAAATAATTGTGCGATGCAAAAAATATTAATTTAATAATGATATTTTATAATTAAAAATACTAATACCACTTTAAATTCTATATATGGCGATATTAATTTTCAAGGGACTATATTTTCATATAAATTTATTTCACATAGTGATCAATTAAGTTCACACTTATAAGTAATATATATATATATATATAAAAGCACAAGTAGGAAGCAAAACTTGTGGTTATGTCTCTTGTCAGCGTATTGCGTACTCGCTCATTTGTGAAATGGTGATATACAAATGCGGCCTGAATGCGTGGGATATTTGGATGACTGTTAATTTTTAAATTAAAAAATATGTGGCAAAGTAGTGGGCTGATATTCTATTTTACATGACTGAATTTATCATTTTTTAAAATCAAATTTATTACTGTGACTCAAACTAATAACTATGATTCAATTCAAATCATTATTATTGATATTCAGACTCAAATTATTACTGTGAGTGAGTGGATATTATTTTTTTATTTTGATAAATAGTACTACATATCTTTAAAAAATTAATTATTCCACTATAACTTTTTTACTTTTATTTTTTGAATGTTTGATAATAAGTTTTTATTTACATTACGAGAAAAAGTAATTTTCTTGTGCATTCTGCAATTGAAGTGCATTTTTAAAAAGTTATACAAAATATCACTGAACAGTCACACATGTTATTACTAAAAAATATTTTTAAAAAAAATTAATTTTCAGTAAAAACACGTGTGACTTTTCAATAATAAATGACATAACTTTTAAAAATATATTTAAGTTGCATTGTATACTTAGTGCATATAAGGACATGTTTTCAACCACTAATAAATAGTGATAAGCACTTTTTTATTTTGAAAAAAGTTGGGTCACACCAAGGGTCTGTTTTCGATCTCTAGAAAAAGTGTAGAAGAACTTTTTCTTTTTAAATTGGTAAGAGACAATTTTTTAAAAAAAAAAAAAGTGATTCTCACTATTTAGTTGTGATTGAAAATAGGTGTCAAATTAAAAAAAAGAAAAGAAAAGAAAAGTGATTATCACTCTAAGACTATAAGAAAAAACCAAACACTCCACATCTAACAAATAAATATCTTCTTAAACTTTTACGTTTATTTTTTCATAATTTTCCATTATTTTTATACAAAAGTCAATATATGGTCCACTATATATCAATACAAATTCACTTTTTTAAACTAAAAAAAAAAACATATAGTGGAATAGAGAGAGTATGATGGTAAAATTAAAACTTATTTATATATTTGTATATTGGCAAAGTTTTGAATGAAAATTGTTTATAATAAGCTTATCATAAAATTGTTTTAAAGTATCAAATATTTATTAAGAGTATCAAAATTCTTATCAGGAGTATAAAAAATCAAGTCAATGGTATTATATTTAAATTGTTGTTATATTTTTAACTCATAATTTTGATACTTTTGATCAAGTATTTGATATAGGGGTGTAAATGAGTCGAGTGGAGCCGAGTAATGCTAAGCTCGAACTCGACTCGAAAGCAATACTCGAAGCTCAAAACTCGACTCGAACTCGATCAAGTTTGATTTTTTTAGCTCGAGTTCGACTCGACTCGACTCAACAATTTTATTATTTTAATAAAATAAAATATTAAATATATTTTAGCTCTTTTTTTGTCTAAAATTCAAGCTCGACTCGACTCGAACTCGATATAAAAAATTTATTAAAAAATATTAAATATAGTTCAAGCTTGATTAGGCTCGCGAGCCTCTCGAGCCGAGTATTTATAATCTCGAACTCGACTCGATTTGATTCGAGTCGATTTCAACCTTTTTACGAGTCTAGCACGAGTAGATTACGAGTCGACTTGACTCATTTACACCCCTAATTCGATACTTTAAAACAGTTACATGATAAATCTATTATGAATTAAAATATACCTTTTTATATTTGAATAATATAATTATCATAAATTATATTGATATTACAAACCGTGCATCGCACGGGCACATATACTAGTTAGTTTAAAATTAGAATACATGAAACTGTTTAAAAACAAGCGTCTCCTTATTAATTTAGCATTTCATTTTTTTAATTAAGAATATTTATCAATAAAATATTATATTCAATACACATTTTTTACAGTCACATATATATAGACAAAAACTTAGGCTTTTTTTAAAATATTGTATTTTTCTTTTTAATTTATCGTTGTATCGTTGTTTTCGGTCGGATTAAACGGGTAAATTTAAGAAAATTCGCGGATCCTACCGGGTCGGATTTGGTTTTTTAAAAAAAAAAATCGCAACTATGATTCCAGATTTTTTCGCTCCCAGGTACATGTTACTTTTTAGACAAATGCGTGTTACTTTAAGGTAAAATGTGTGTTACAGTTAGACCAAATGTTATTTTTTACATATATATCACTTGTTTTTTTTTTTTTGTAAAAATAACATTTTTTTTTTCATTTAATGTAAGAGCAAAATGTGTGTTATTATAAGAAAAAAAACATTACATTTTCATTTAGTAACATATTTTTAACTATTTTTAAAAAGTAACACCAAGTCTTTTATATAGTAACATACAGATGTTAATAAAGTAACATATATTAATAGTAACATGTATATGTTCATTTAGTAACACAATTTGAATAGTAACATAGATATGTCCATTTAGTAACATATACTTCTTCATTTAGTAACATAATTTTTTGTAAGGTTTTTTCAATGTGTTGTTCTTTTAATTATGCATATATATTGAATTATGTAACATATTTTTATCTGTTTTTAAAAAGTAACACAAAATCTTTTATATAGTAACATACATATGTTAATAAAGTATCATATATTAATAGTAACATAGATATGTTCATTTAGTAACATATACTTCTTCATTTAGTAACATAATTTTTTGTAAGGTTTTTTCAATGTGTTGTTCTTTTAATTATGCATATATATTGAATTATGTAACATATTTTTATCTATTTTTAAAAAGTAACACCAAGTCTTTTATATAGTAACATACATATGTTAATAAAGTAACATATTTTAATAGTAACATGTATATGTTCATTTAGTAACACAGTTTGAATAGTAACATAGATATGTTCATTTAGTAACATATACTTCTTCATTTAGTAATATAATTTTTTGTAAGGTTTTTTCAATGTGTTGTTCTTTTAATTATGCATATATATTAAATTTTGTAACATATTTTTAACTATTTTTAAAAAGTAACATCAAGTCTTTTATATAGTAATATATATGTTCATTTAGTAACACAGTTTGAATAGTAACATAGATATGTTCATTTAGTAACATATATTTATACATTGAGTAACATATATTTTTATAATGTTATTCCAATGTGTTATGTATTCGTGTTACCTGTTGTAGAACCCATAGAATTTGCTGTTGATAATATTTGGCAATCTGGGAAATAATCGTCCATATTATGTGTGTTCTTCGTGTTATTTTCCTTGATTTGCTGTTCTTGACTTCATTTAAATGGATTTCTTGCTTTGTTGATCAGAACTTTGCATTTGACGTCGTTTTCCGTCGCTGTAATACTCTTTTCTCGTCGCCGTTTTTTTTTTTTAACTTTGGAGTTGATTTCGTGCTGATGAAGTCAGTTTTTATGAGATGTGGGTTAAGATCTGTGAATTTCTTGGTTGACCCGGTCTTTGACCCGCGGGTTGCCTTGAGATCCGCACCCTTTTAAATTTTACCCGTTTCACGGCATGAAACGTTTCACGTGAGTGTTCCTCATATATATATATATATATATATATATTCTCTCTCCTTTTTCTTTTTACATTTTCATTCAACTATTTACAATAATATACTATAAATTTAAAACCTGTGTCGTCATATTATTTTTTAACAGGGGATGAAAGGAGAATAGTTTTAATTTTAAAATTTCATGAAAGATATCAATCGCGTGGTTGGAAGACAAATATTTTATTGAGGTTTTGCGTTTAGCGTTTTCTGTTCTGAAAGGCTGTGTGAATGATTCTGCTTCACATCATTATTCTTCCGTGGACGCAATCTTGATAACTCCCATGCATAAATATATTACATATGAAACAAAAATATCATCTTTTTCTCTTCTTCCTTTGCTATGAATAGTTGTGATCATCTTGATTTTGACAAAATTTTCATTCACCTTTATTATCTATCCAATCTTATCCCTATAAAGTCTGATTAGTTTTCGATAAATTTGTTATCAAAAGTATTCGATGGAGTGATAATTATAATTCTCAAACTTTAAAAAACAGTGGGAAAAATACATGAAATAAATAAAATTACAAAATTGAAATCAAACACGCGTTGAGTCGAGAAACCTCTTTGATGCGAAAATTCTCCAGTAGTTCCGTCGGTTGGAATTACACCCAAAGATAAAATGACACTTCGTCTTCAAGTGTGCAACACCGCATATTGAAAGCTCCAGCGAACAGAAAGAACGCTCGAACTGGACTATTTTCTTAAAACTCTATATGTAGAGAATAAATGAGGAGAGAAAAATTTCTGTGAGCGGAGTGAGTGCAAGATTACCTAATTATAAGTAAACCTCCGCTCGTAACAGAGGAAAACATGTTAGCAAGTTTAAAAACGTCTCCAAAAAATCCATTGCGCTCATCATTCTGAGTCATTTATGAGTCAGGTCTATCCAATGAGTCTATCCATTGAAGTCAGCATTTGATATGAGCTTGACTTATTAAATTAATTAGGTTGGATCCACAAAATTTTTTGGTTTTAAAAAATATATAGTGATCAGGCACGAGGCTCAAGTACACTCAAAGTCCAAAGCCAAGGGTGCATGTGACAATTTTGATTATCAATCAATCAAAGTATAGTTTAACATGATTCATTGTACTTATATTAATATCATGTATATTAGTTTTTTCTTTTTCCACTGTGGGATGAAGAAGTTAATTATATAAATAATTCTCTTCTCATAAAAATGTATTCACCTTTTGTTGGTCCCTTAAGTGGTGAAGATCTAGAGGTGTGGTGGGGGTGAATAGACCTTCAAAATTAATTTTAAAACTTAAAAAAAAAAAAAAAGATTATTAGAACCTTCTTAGTATCTAAAGTTTGAAAAGCAATCTACAAGATTTTAGACCTCATAGGTTACAGCTGTAGACTAGAGAGTTTACAACTGAAAGGTTTTCAAAACTTAAGAAAATTAAAACAACTTGTAGATATCTTTTCACAGTTATTTTCACACTTAATGTGTATTGAAAAACCTCTTTGACTGCAACGGAATAAGTGTGTGTGTTAATGAAAAATAATGTGAACAATGGAGTATGCAGTTGAGTGACTATGAAGTCTACGACTGTAGATCTCAAGTTCAGGTTTCACCAAGTTTAAGGAGTAAACTTAAAAAACAATGATGCATGTAACATAAAATAAAAATCTAACTAATGGGCAATATAACAGTAAATAAAGTAAAGAACATAAGCAAGATTCATAGTAGTTCAGAGACTATAAAAAATCTTCATACATTCATTGTTACACCACTTAGGTATCAAATTCACTAAAATGACCACTTAGATCTTGGTACAAGTATTTTCCCTCTCAATAGTAGCTCTCACTTAGATCATTAATCTAGGTGAAACACTTGAACTATTCACTAAGAATACAATTGACTCACAAAGAGTCATTAACCTCACAAAGAGAAATCTACACTATGTAGATAACAAACTAGTTTATGAATCACAAAGAAAAATCTCTCAAAATAAGCTCTCAGAATATTTTATAGTTGTAGGTTTGCTCAGGGTTGAATATTTGAATACCCGAGTTGTTGTTGTTCTCCTCTTCTAAAATTCTCGTCTATTTATAGAGGGAGAGATGTATCTTATCTTTTGAGAATTCAAAATTTTGAATTTTGGATAAGACTCCCCTTACTCTCTATAAACTCTCACATGTGTGAAGTGGTCATCCTCTTCCACTCACAATAGTACTGGGTGTACTATTTGTCCTTATTCTGAATTTGAATTTAATCTTCATTAAGCCTTCAGAATACTTGGTAGATCATCCTTTAATACTCTCTAGTGAGTGCAAGTTAATGCTTCACTAATTTGAGTTATTAAGGGTCTTATAGTATTTTCATTTGTTAATCGATGTACTTGATTCACCAACAGTCTCTAACATCTGTAAGTTTTTTTTTTTAACTGCAACTTTGCTCCTGCAGATTACTCTTCAGCTGTAGGGTCAAGTTTGTTGTTGTAAGTTTTTGTGTAGCTGTAGGTTCAAATTTCAATCGGATCTTCATTTTGTCTATTGTATATGACCCGAACTTGATTAGCTCGTTAGACTTGTAAAAGAATATACCACTGGAGGCATTTCAGGTGAGAACAACTATATTTAAGCAAAATTCAAACTCATTTCTTAACGTAAAATATTGAGAGCTACAGAAGACGAGTGAAAAAGATAAGTGATTATTTATATATAAATTGGATCATTTATTTATTGATTCAAAAAAGTGATCTTAGTTGTAAATTATTTCAAATTGTTTGTACAATAGCCTAATTTTATTTTCACAGAAGCATAAAATTTTTGCATGTATATACATTTTAAACCTATTTGTAACAAATGTTATTTTCTTTAACTATTTTATAATTTTTCTAAATTCTTGTTGCACATTTATTACAAAGTGAGATAATTTTATGAATTTTGGAGGGCGTTGTGACATTTTGGGTGTAATTAGGTCACCATTTGAAGTTGAACCAATCATTGACTTCTTTTTTTTTTTGCTCTCCGCCTATAACAATTATTTATTAAATATGGGCTAAACCTAGGTCAAAATTGGGTAGGACTATTGATTTAAAGTGCGCTTGGAATGAAAAATTTTCAATGATAATGAAAATGATGATAATATATAATAATTATAATAGTTTTTAAGTAAAAAGGATACACACAATATTATTTTTCCTCTTAAGGGGGTGTTTGACTGAGTTTATAAGCTCTTTAAAGCATCTTTATAAGCTCTTTAAAGCATCTTATAAGCTCAATTAACATATTTGTCGTAATACGTGAGACGGTCTAAAATAACTCTCTTATTTGATTTGTAAATTCTATAATTTATCTTTATTTTAAATTTTGTTCAAATAAATTACATATTTTATGTTAATCCTTTAAGTTTAAAAGTATTTTGATTTTGATCATTATTACAAATTTACATAACCAAAAGCATAATATTTTTAAACTTACACAATCAATATCAAAATATCCAAATAATTTATACTGATCAAAATTAAATTCGTGATAAGTTGTAAAATTATAAAAACTTTAATCTCTTAATAATAGCATTTGAATAGATTTGAATTATAAAATTTGTATAAAAGTATGAGCATGAGTTATGATAATATCGCGAAGCTTGTATACTCAAAAATCAAAATTATAGGACTTGACTCAGAATAAAGAGAGTTTCTTTCCTATTGCTTAACGTGTATATATATATATATATATATATATATATATATATATATATATATTATAATTGTATATGTCACGCATATATATATATAGCATTTCACGTGTTAATAAAATTTTTAGATTTTGGTGATAGGTGAAAATTATTTCATTTACTTTACAGAATTCATTTTTTCTTTGACATTTTATTATTGTTTAACCATACTGATGGTAACATAATAATAATATAAAAGTTGAGTTTTGTAAAATTATAAGCTTATTTCAAGATACTATCTCGAAATCATTTGGTTTTTGAAAATAAAGTTGACTTTTATAAAGTTTTAGGACCGCTTTTAAAACGAAAAGCAAAGAGTTTTGAAAAGGGAAAAGGTACAAATTGGACCCTAAATTTTTATCTCAGGTACAAATTAGATCCTAAATTATTTTTTAAAATAATTATGCCTTTCAACTTTGAAAAAATGTATGAATTGGACCCTGATCTTTTGTCTCAAATACAAATTGGACCCTAAATTATTTTTTAAAACAAATATGCCCTTCAACTTTGAGAAAATGTACAAATTGGACCTTGAACTTTTATCTCAAATACAAATCTAACCATAAACTATTTTTTGAGATAAAAATAAAAATAAAAATTACAAATGAAATTAGTAATTGAAAACTAAAAAAATTAATTAAAAATTTGATAAATACTTAAATAATTAAAAAAATTAAAAATCAAAATTTTAAAAATTAGATAAATATAAATTAAAAAATAAAATGAATAAAATAAAAAAATTTATTAAAATAAATCAACTAAATCTTTAAATAATCCAGTTAAATCTTTAACAAGTAGTAAAATAAAATTCAACTAAATCTTTAAAGTTTAAACTAAGAAAGTAATTTTAAAAAATTCAAATTTTAATTCAAAATAAATAAATAAAGCTAGGTAAATATTATAGTCTTTTTTTTTAATAAGTAAAATGTTAATTTTATTAAAACTACTTTTGGGAATAAGACATGCCAAAAAAACCAGAAATCAAGTTATACATTAATATCATAATACAAAGAACCTTCAGACCGTTTAATCTTTGACTTCAACAACACAACACTCTACTGGTTTTCTAGGCTCCATGACCCCATCCTTGAAAGAAATTTTTTGAAAATATCTCACTGAGCACCAACTTCACAATCTACCCCTAATTTCGTCTATAATTTTATTCTCACCCCAAACTACATTTTCAAAAATCTCCTTATTCCTCCATCTCCACGTGTACAAATCCACAACCTATTACCCCCATTAACTATTTGTAAAATACTATAGTCTTGATACAACCTATTACCCCATTAACTATTTGATTAAAAGAAAAAAAAAAGCTTATATCAAATTAATGTTTTTCAAATTTTCAAATTTGTCTATTATATTATGGTAAATTAGACATTGTCGCACAAATTTTACAAGTAGCTGGACTTGGGTGATTTTATTTGTTCCAAAAAAGAAAGTGATAAAAAATGAATAAATCATAAAGTAAAATAATAGGAAGCATGATAACAAAGTTGAAAACTATATATCGAATGGGAAAAAGAAAAGAAGGGAGGGAGGACCGGACATTGACCGTCCCACCCAGATTTGCTTTAATGTATCCCAAAAGATGTGGGCAACAATACATTTGATTTAATATAATATATAATATAATAACAAAAAGTAGGCAATAATTGGTCACTAGACTCCATATATTCTTTTTGATGATTATCATGGCTACAATAATAATGCATGTCAGCGTATAACTATAGGAGTTAGATCCTTTTGAATTCGAGTAAAATTTTTTTTTTTACAATTAGTATTTTTAGAGATATATAATATTATTATACATATGAATTAATTCAGTTTTAAATTTTTTTTAGTGATAATATGCATGTATAATAGAATTTATACATAATAACATTATATGTGATAAAGAAAATTAGTATTTTTAGAGATATATAATATTATTATACATATGAATTAATTTAATTTAAAAAAAATTATAATGATAATATGCATGTATAATAGAATTTATACATAATAATATTATATGTGATAAAATGAATTCATGTGAATTGAGGCAGAAGCAAATTTTTATCTAAATAAAGACCATAGTATATATAGTGAATCAGCTTGATCATAAAATCATTTATATTTTGTATGTATATTATAATATTAATTATTTTAATAAAATATAGTCCAATTGTATTGTAATATTGCAAAATAACTATTTTTAAATTGTACTGTAAAAATAATTTTTAAAAAATTAATCTTTATTGATTTTTTTAATCGACTTTTGCATTGATTTTTGGAGTAGAAACAGATGAAATTTAATGATCTAAATAATCTCTTTTTAATGCTAAGATTTTATTTTATTATTATTAAATAAATGATTTTGTAATGATGATGTTGGTTGTAACATTTACAGATATATATAATATATGTTTTAATATTAATTATGTGACATTTTAAATATATATTATACAATATATATGCATAATTAAGTATATTGATTAATAAAGGCAAACACTTATATACAAATTTCTACGGATCTAAGATCTGTAGAAATATCTATTTTTGAAAATTCGCGGGTCTAAACCGAGTCGGGTCGAATTTGAGTATTTTTTTTCGAAATTCGTGCAGCTTGTGATTTCGCTCCCAGGTATGTTACAGTTGAGGCAAATGCATGTTACTTTAAGGCAAAACGTGTGTTACAACCAGATTAAATGTTGTTTTCTACACATATTCATTTATTTTTGTAGAAGTAAATATTTTTCATGCAATGTAACACATGTATATGTTACATTGTATGTGTAACACATGTTTATTCTTAATAAAAATACATTTTATCCTATAGTAACACATATATGCTCATATAACAACACAAATTGAGGAACAAATATGTGTTACAATTAGAGTAAATATGTATTACTGCAAATTTATGTTACAATTGGAGTAAATTTGTGTTACTGCAAATGTGTGTTACATCTAGAGTAAATGTGTGTTACAATTAGAGTAAATGTGTGTTACTGCAAATGTATGTTACAATTAGAGTAAATGTGTGTTACTGCAAATGTGTGTTACAATTAGAGTAAACGTGTGTTACTGTATGCACAAATATTTATTTATCCTTATACAAATATATATTATATTTTATATACCATATACTACCTCCGTCCCGGAACTACTTTCATAGTAGTTTCGGGCACGCGAACCAAGGAAAAATAAATATGTGAGTGTAAAGTTAAATAATAAAATAAGAAAAAGTGTATTTTGTTGACTTTTGTGAGAGAGAAAAATTTCCTTTTTTGGTGTGTAAAAGAAGAGTTGGGACGTCCAAATAAGGAAAGTGTGAAAGTAATTTTGGGACGGAGGGAGTATAAGGTATTAAATGATGTATTAAGTACATGAATAACATATTATTAACATAAATCAACAAAGAGAATAAAAAATAAATTAAGTAACACATATTTATACTTGCAGAAATACATATTTTCTTTATAGTTACTTGAAAAGTACAAAAAATTAATTTTTTAAGAATTTGTAACACAGATTTTGCCTAATTGTAACACGCCTTTGCCCAAATTGTAACATACCTGGGAGCGAAAAAACCTGGAACTACAAGTTGCGCGAATTTTGGAAAAAAATATCCAAATCTGACCCGAACCGGTTTAGATCCGCGAATTTTTCAAAAATAAATATTTCTAAGGTAGAAATTTGTACACAAGTGTTGCTCATTAATAAATGAAATATATATTAAATTAATGGCGTAAACTGTAAATAATATTTAATATTATTTGTATTTATGTATAAATATTCACATAAGAGTGGATAGAGAAATGAGAAGTTATTTAACAGCAGGAGTTAATATAATTAACTCCTAATATACTTGAGGGAATTCATATATGTATGTGAATATACAACAGCGAAAAGAGAAAATAACATTTAGTTTAATTGTAACACAGATTTTGCCTTAAATAACATGCATTTACCCAAATTATGTTAGGGTTATACTAGAAAGTATGCTTTTACTTTGTATAACTAAACTGAATCTTTGAGCTTTATCTGAAACAAATCTTTTATCACTGTGCTTTAGATAAATATGAATGTTATTTATTTATTCCAATCCGTTCATATAATAGTACAAGTTACACTATAGATAAATGTGGTGATCCCCGGATAACTCACAGCAAGATCACATTATCAGTTTCTTGTAACAAGTACTAAATTCACAACCTAGATGGGATTTGAACACCCCATTGGTAAACTGTTGATTTGTAGATCCCAGATTGACTTATCTTGACCAAGGGATTGCACTAGTGCATGATGATGCATTGAAGAGGATCTACAGAGAGGTAATTCTTCCGTACTGATTTATGAGATGAAGAATTAGACCTCAGTGATCGTTTATTTCTAAACCTCTGTCCCTTAAATAGGACTGTGTGTGATCCGTGCATGGCACTTTATTTTGTTATGGGTAGAGAGTCAATAAGACTCAATACTTTGCATCTTGGGTGACGCCATTGAGAACATGACAGTTTCTAAGATTTAATACAGAGGAACGTGTGCTTGGAAAGTCTTGCATAATTAGTCCCCTTGGTGGGCTCTAAACGTTCGTCATACTAAATCTTGTAAGTGAAATTTGTTTCCGGTATGATGATAAAGAAGAGCTGTCCTTACTCCAAGGTTAAGATGTTAAATTAATTAAAGCGTTCAGTGGCTTGATTAATTAACGGACAAGAGAATCTTAAACACGGGAAATAATGACCGGGAGCCATGTGATTGTAATATGGGTTAAGATGGATAGTACAACATTAATCCTATAGTGGAGTGAGATTAATGTTAATGGGTTGAATGACATTGGGCTCAATGTTAGAATTCAAGGCCCATTAGTAGGTCCAATCTTAATTCTCCTAAAGGCTCCTCAAGTAGCCCAATTAAATGTCCAACAATAAATAAGGTGTTTAAAATAAAAGAATTAATTTTGGGCCCAATAAGCGTTTTTTCAAAAATTTGTATATATATTAAATAAATGAGAGATTTTATGGAAAATAGATATATACCTTGAATACAAGAATATCTAATAAAATCAAGATCTCATGGAATTAAATATACATCATATTTTTCGAAAATTAATGAAGAAAGAGAATATCAAGAATTGAATATTTAGTATTCAAGATCATCAAGATTTGAATATTTTGATATTCATGATAATCAAGATTTAAAATATTAGATATTCAAGATATTCAAGATCTTGTATTCTCACTATAAATATGAGATGATACAAGACTTCATTATTATTATGAGAAGGCTTAAATTTTTGAAAATTTAAGGTCTCTTGGGCAACAAAATTATTTTATTCCTTGTGTTGAAATTATTCGTATGGCCTCCCACCGGGTGTACGAATAAGGACAAGAGAATACTTGAGAAGGCTTTTGGGTTTATCAAATTGAGGGTCTCAAGAAGGACGCCTTCAAGTTTATTGTTGATACTGCTTGGAGTTGGAACATAAGGCGGTTGAAGTAGATAAAGCATCTCAAAGGACGTCTTTTATCTCAGAAACCTCATTTTTCATCTCAAATGACATCTTTTATCTCAGAAAAATCTTTTTCATCGGAAGGTATAATTCACTAAATCCCTTAGTTCCGCATGTTTAGGGCTTTATGTGATTATATTTGTTCATATGTTTTGCATGCAAAGCCTGTCGTTGGGTATACAATTATTTGATTTAATTATGTTTAATTCATGATATTAATTGTAGGCTTAAATTTGTATTTAGCGTAAATCTCGAATAGATCCGCGTTTAATTACCCAACAACTGGTAAAGCCCTAAAGATTGATCGGCTTATCGCAAGCTTCATACATAGACACTGTTTTGAAACGATTTAACATGCAGAATTCCAAGAAAGGTTTTGTACCATTTAGACATGGAATTCATCTATCGAAAGAGATGTGTCCGAAGACACAAGAAGAGATATATTGCATGAAAGGCATCTCATATGCTTCGGCAGTTGGAAGCTTCATGTATGCTATGCTATGTACGAGACAGGATATCTGCTTTGCCGTAGGCATGGTAGCACGATATCAAAGTAACCCCGGGAAAGAGTATTGGACGGCTGTTAAGAACATTTTGAAATATCTCAAGCGAACTCGAGATAGAATGTTGGTTTATCAGTCAGATAGTCTAATCCCCGTTGGTTATTCGGACTCGGATTTCCAATCAGATATAAATTTCATATAGATCTACCTCGGGTAATGTGTTTCTTTTGGGGAAGGAGCCATGATATGGTGAAGTGTGCATCACTGATTCTACCATGGAAGCCAAATAAGTAACTGCTTATGGAGCAGTGAAGGAATCAGTTTGGCTCAAGATCTGCTAAGTGGACTTGGATAAAATTTCGAATTTGTCTAGCACTGTAATGCTAAGGCAGTTGCAAATTCAAGGGAACCAAGAGTCCACAAGGCCAACAAACACATTTAAGGATATACAATCTTAGACGAGAAATCGTTAAGAGAGGAGATGAAGATATGACAAAGATCGCATCGGAAGACGACCTAGTTAATCCTCTCACAAAGTGTCTGCCTCTATGTACATTCGAGAGACATGTGGGAGGAATGGGAGTCAAATGTGTTGCCAATCTGTTTTGAGTATAAGTGGGAGAAATTATTAGGAAATGTGTAGTACATAGATATGCAGTAGTATACTTAAAAGCAGACTTTGAGTATAAGTGGGAGATTGTTAGGGTTATACTAGAAAGTATGCTTTTACTATGTATAACTAAACTGAATCTTTGAGCTTTATCTGAAATAAATCTTTTATCACTGTACTTTAGATAAATATGAATGTTATTTATTTATTGCAATCCGTTCATATAATAGTACAAGTTACACTATAGATAAATGTGGTGATCCTCAGATAACTCACAGCAAGATCACATTATCAGTTTCTTGTAACAAGTACTAAATTCACAACCTAGATGGGATTTGAACACCCCATTGGTAAACGGTTGATGTGTAGATCCCAGATTGGCTTATCTTGACCAAGGGATTGCACTAGTGCATGATGATGCATTGAAGAGGACCTACAGAGAGGTAATTCTTCCGTACTGATTTATGGGATGAAGAATTAGACCTCAGTGGTCGTTTATTTCTAAACCTCTGTCCCTTAAATAGGACTGTGTGTGATCCGTGCGTGACACTTTATTTTGTTATGGGTAGAGAGTTAATAAGACTCAATACTTTGCATCTTGGATGACGCCATTGAGAACATGACAGTTGCTAAGATTTAATACAGAGCAACATGTGCTTGGAAAGTCTTGCATGATTAGTCCCCTTGGTGGGCTCTAAACGTTCGTCATACTAAATCTTGCAAGTGGAATTTGTTTCCGGTATGATGATAAAGAAGAGTTGTCCTTACTCCAAGGTTAAGATGTTAAATTAATTAAAGCGTTCAGTGACTTGATTAATTAATGGACAAGAGAATCTTAAACACGGGAAATAATGACCGGGAGCCATATGATTGTAGTATGAGTTAAGATGGATAGTGCAACATTAATTTTATAGTGGAGTGAGATTAATGTTAATGGGTTTAATGACATTGGACTCAATGTTAGAATTCAAGGCCCATTAGGAGGTCCAATCTTAATTCTCCTAAAGGCCCCTCAAGTAGCCCAATTAAATGTCCAACAATGAATAAGGTGATTAAAATAAAAGAAATATTTTTTGGGCCAATTTTATTAAGATTTTCAAAAATTATATATATATAATTAGTGAGAGATTTTATGAAAAATAGATATGTATCTTGAATACAAGAATATCTAATAAAATCAAGATCTCATGGGTATTATATGTATATTGTTTTTTTTTTAAATTATGATATTCATGATAATCAAGATTTGAAATATTAAATATTCAAGATCTTGTATTCTCACTATAAATATGAGATGATACAAGACTTCATAATACTCATATTATTACTCTTGTGATTTTTGAAAATCACAGTTAGTTGGGCAACAAAATTGTTTTCTTTCCTTGTGTTGTGATTATTCGTGTGGCCTCCCACCGGGTGCACGAATAAGGATAAGGGAATACTTGAGAAGGCTCTTGGGTTTAGCAGGTTGAGAAACATCAAGAAGGACGCCTTTGTCTCAGAGACCTCATTTTCCATCTCAAAGGACTCATTTTGTCTCAGAAAGTGCCTTTCACCAAAGGATCAAAGGACGCCTTTTGTCTCAAGAAAAGCTTTTTCACCGAAAGGTATAATTCACTAAATCCCTTAGTTCAGCATGTTTAGGGCTTTATGTGATTATATTTGTTCATATGTTTTGCATGCAAAGCCTGTTGTTGGGTATACAATTATTTGAATTATTTATGTTTAAATCATGATATTAATTGTAGCCTTAAATTTGTATTTAGCGTAAATCCCGAATAGATCCGCGTTTAATTCCCCAACAACAGGCTTTGCATGCAAAACATATGATCAAATATAATCACATAAAGCCCTAAACATGCGGAACTAAGGGATTTAGTGAATTATACCTTTTGATGAAAAGACAGTTTCTGAGACAAAAGACGTCCTTTGTTTTCTTGGTGAAAGGCACTTTCTGAGACAAAGGGCGTATTTGGTTGAGCTGCTTTCTCAAGGCTGTTGAGATTAAAGGCGTCCTTTGAGATCCTCTATAGGCAGATAGTGACAACAATGGACTTGAAGGCGTCCTTCTTGAGACCCTCAATTTGACAACCCAAAAGCCTTCTCAAGTATTCCCTCGTCCTTGTTCATACATCCGGTGGGAGGCCACACGAACAATCACAACACAAGGAAAGAAAAAAATATTTGTTGCCCAAGATTACTAGTAATTTTCGAAAATTACCTCCTCATAATAATAATTATGAAGTCTTGTATCATCTCATATTTATAATGAGAATACAAGATCTTGAATATCTTGAATATCTAATATTTCAAATCTTGATTATCATGAATATCAAATATTCTAATCTTGATAATCTTGAATACTAAATATTCAATTCTTGATATTTCTTTCTTCATTATTTTTTAAAAAAATACAATATATATATAATTCCATGAGATCTTGATTTTATTAGATATTCTTGTATCCAAGATATGTATCTATTTTTCATAAAATCTCTCACTAATTTATTATATAAATTTTTCGAAAATTAATGATTATTTGGGCCCCAAAATTATTTTTTTTATTTTAATCACCTTATTCATTGTTGGACATTTAATTGGGCTACTTGAGGGGTCTTTAGGAGAATTAAGATTGGACCTCCTAATGGGCCTTGAATTCTAACATTGAGCCCAATGTCATTCAACCCATTAACATTAATCTCACTCCACTATAGGATTAATGTTGCACTATCCATCTTATCCCATATTACAATCATATGGCTCCCGGTCATTATTTCCCGTGTTTAAGATTCTCTTGTCCGTTAATTAATCAAACCACTGAACGCTTTATTAATTTAACATCTTAACCTTTGAGTAAGGACATCTCTTCTTTATCATCATACCGGAAACAAATTCCACTTGCAAGATTTAGTAAGACGATCGTTTAGAGCCCACCAAGGGGACTAATCATGCAAGACTTTCTAAGCACACGTTCCTCTGTATTAAATCTTAGTAATCATGCAAGCGGTCCGACTTCTTCCGCACCGAAAGGTGGGAAGAAGAAGAAGAAGAAGAAGAAGACCAAAGGCCCGAACCAAGCTAAGAGTAAGGTGACAAATGAGGGAGGGGCCAAGAAAGCTACCAAAGGGAAGTGTTTCAACTGCGGTGAGAAAGGACATTGGAGGACGGCCTGTCCTAAGCCAAAGAAGGCCGGGAAGAAAGGTAATTCTCATGCACTTGTTGTTGAAACTTGTTTAGCGGCGTATGCTTCCCATTCGTGGGTAGTGGATACGGGAGCCACTGATCATGTATGTTTCACTTTATAGGGGTTCCGGAAAACCCGACAACTTAGTGTGAATGAGATCCTCATCACATTGGGCGATGCTACGAGGGTAGCGGCTGTCGCAGTGGGAGACGTGCACCTATTTTTTGAAGATAGAGTTTTAGTATTAAAGGATGTTCTTTATGTTCCCAGTTTTAGGAAGAATTTAATTTCGGTTTCTAAATTTGTTGGGACAATCTGAGTGTTTTGATTAGATCCCCAAACCCCTGATGAATTTGCCTAAGTATAGTTGTTCAGGATAAAATAATTCAGGATAGTTAGGTTAGTAATTCAGTACAGGAGGACCATGCTGAAGACTGAAGAATATTGGAGTCGACCCAATTTATTGAAGTCTGATGTGCAATCCATCCTGAAGAAGTCAGAGTCAGTTCTGCTAAAGACTGTCTGTATTGAAGCTGAAGAACGAAGCCTGCTGATCCATCCTGAAGACTATCCTGAAGTACCATTGGCTGATGCTTCTACTGAGTACACTAAGCATACTCAGGACAGAACTTAGTCAGTGAAGAGTAAGTGTTACCTATCAGGCTGTGCTGAATGCACTTAAGACCTGACTTAGGTCTTGGTTCAGTTTACCTGAATCATGTAAGTCCAAAGCAAAAAGGTTACACATACTGGGCTAAATAACCTATCAGGCTGTGCTGAATGCACTTAAGACCTGACTTAGGTCTTGGTTCAGATCACCTGAATCATGTAAGTCCAAAGCAAAAGGTTATTTATGCTATGGGACAAGAGACAAAAAGAATGTCAGTAAGACTCCATTAAGACACACGTTCAGACTGAGTAATTAACAAGAGACTCAGAGTATTGAATGTACGAGGAAGGACAAATGTCTGAAAGTCAACTAGCCGTTAGAGCGGAGAGCCAATGATCTTTCGACACGTATGTACGGAGTCCACGCAGCATTTAATGCGGCATTTAATGCGTCTCAAAAGTTGCAGGTGATGTGACAACTTGCCAGAATAAGCATGGCGGGTAGGTCAAACAGTATTTCTAGCCTGCAATCTACCTAAAATAGGAAAGATTTGATTTGATCTCCTCCAACGGATCTATTTTGAATCTTACCTATAAATATGGAGAGCCTTGCACCCATTCAAGGCTAACGGGAAATTTCCAAGAGAAAACTCTCAAGAATCCAAGCATTCAAAGCATACTATAAACAACACTCTGCAATTAAATTTCCCTAGTATTGTAGTAGGATTCACTCTGTATTTGCTTAGATCGATAGCTCTATTATTTAGCATTGTTTTGTATTGCTAGAGCTATCTTAGTTGGAAACCAGAATACCAAACCACTCAAGGTGTGAGATTGGTTGGTTAGAAGGACTGGGACTTGTAAAACTCCCAGGGGTCAGTTCCTAAGAGAGGAAGTTGGCTACTCGTATCCCTTGGCACGTAAAACCCAAGTACCTATCCTCAGGGTTTTGAGGATAGCTTCCTGTTAAATCAGGTCGTGGACGTAGGAGTTGGTTATCTCCGAACCACGTTAAAAAGTCCCCTGTGTGCTGATTTACTGTTCTGTTCAGGATCATAACTGTCATTATAATAAACTGAACATTCTGCATCGTTTTTCTATTCAGGACTGAATCAATCATCCTGAATCTTAATACTATGCACTCAGCCTTAACCACCAGTTTACTAAGAAAACTCAGAGAAAATGTTTTCAGAAACTGAAACGAGTAGAATCTAAGGGCTCACTTTCCGCACTCACTCTGGCTCACTGAGATAGTGGTCCAACTGACTAGCTTCCGAGCTGTCACTAGGTTTGTTATCTCTACTGAGATTCCAAGCACTTTACTCACACTCAGCTTATCTGACTCATTACTGAACTGTTCCTGCTGCCCCTGTGGACCTTCAGCATACTGAGTACTTCAGGAAATCCTGACTGAGAGTGTTAGAGCATTTTTCTGAGTCTTTCAGAAAATTCTGACATCAGTGTATTCCCCCCCCCATACACTGATTATACTCATTTTGGGACCAACAAGTGGTATCAGAGCAGTGGTTCAAAAGATCACTGACTTTGTTTACCAACAGTTTATGAGGAGAAACTTTTGGTGGTCTACTGAATAGATCTTGTTTCTGAAAAACTGCATACCATGGCATCCGGTTCTAAATGCCTCGAAGGCAATCTTCCTGAATTCTCTATTGACAACTATGACTATTGGAAATTCAGGGTACTTGCACATCTGTACTCTATCCATGATCAGATGCCACAGGTGATTGAGCATGGCCCGATCAGATTTATGAGAAATCTTAAGACGACCTGGCCTGTTGCTGGCAATGTACCTGTTCCAGCCACCGGAGATGAAGAGGTGGAGAGGTCCGCGCTTAATTCTGATCAGATTAAGCAAATCGGACTGGATAATGTTGCTAAGAACATTATACTCCACACCGTTTCTTATGAGAATTCAGTCAGACTCATGCACCTGAGGACAGCTAAGGAGATCTGGGATACCTTGAGGGAAATGAGTGAGGGATCAGAAAAGATCAAGGAGAACAAGAGAGATCTTGCTATCAGGAAGTTTGAGGCCTTCAGGATGTTAGAGGGTGAATCCATCGATCAGATGGAAGCTCGGTTCATTAAGATGATGAACGAGCTAGCAACCCTTGGGAAGGAGTTTCCCAAGAGGGAGGTGTCTTCTAAAATCCTAAATTGTCTCCCTGAAAGATGGGACACAGGAGTAATCTTGTTGAAAAACACTCAGGATCTTACAAACATTACTCACTCTCACCTATTCTCAGTGTTAAAGGCTCTGAAATTTGACCTCGATAAGAGGAAGAAGATGGGTGTTGTCAGTGAGGAAGTTAGTGAGGAGAAGACACCTGAAAAGGAAAAGAGCGTGGCTCTTAAAGCTACTCCTGAGCCTGAGGCTGGATCTGGCTCCAAGTCTCTGAAGGACATGAACAAAGATGAGCTAGCCTTGGAGTACAGCCTGATGGCGCGGCGCTTTGAGAAACTGAACTCTCGATTTGGAAGGTATAAGAAATTTTATACTGACACCCGTGATCGCAGGTACTCCAGCCCCAGGAGATCAAGCCCCCGAAGAGAAGAAAGGAGGGGTTCAGATTCCAGGAGGGATCGCAACGAGCCTGAGCAACGAAGAGATGAGAAGAAGAGAGATGATGTGCCCAGAAGATCCAGCTCCAAACCTGAACGATCATCAGGGAGCAGGAGGGAGTCATCTGATAAAAGGTACACTGACAAGAAGTTTGCTTCTGATGTAGATCAGTGCTACCACTGCAAAAAGACCGGACATTATCAGTATGATTGTCCGGAGCTCAGTGCTCATGAGCGAGAGGATCGGAGAGCCAAGAGAGAGCTCAGGGCATCAGACCGGAGAGCGTTGCTTGCTGAGGATTCCTCAGATTCAGATGGCCCAGGACGCCGGTCCCATGAACTCTTCTCCGATGAAGAGTATGATGACCTCTGCCTGATGGCAGATGACCTCTGCCTGATGGCAGATGACGAGGTATGTTCTTCTGCCTCTTCTCCTGATCACGCACCTGAGCTTAGCTCAGATTCAGCAGGAGAACTTGTTGGTCCCACAGGCAGGTTTTTAGGGAAGAATACCTTTGAACAAGTCTAGAAGGGGGGGTTGAATAGACTTGTAAGTATTCAAAAACCTTTTTCAAATTATTCGGCTTATTCAGAAAACCAGCAGACTACTTGAAGTAGTCTGATTTTGAAAGTAGTGCGCTGTGAATAGTGCGAAAACGTTTTGAATGAAAGTTGGCTTTTAGGTGATGTGCACAATTAAGAACAAAAAGAAAACAAAGAGACACATGGGATTTATAGTGGTTCGGACCAACTGTCCTACATCCACTCTCCTCAATCCAACTTGGACTTGAGGGGCTCTCCACTAACTCACTTACTCACTTACTTACACAGTTTGAGAGTACTACTCTCTTTACAACTAGTCAATGCTATAATTGCAATTGACTTCTCACAGCTTCTACAAAGCTTTTACAAAGGATAAGTATGAACCGTGTTTTTTAGCGTAAGTGATAAAACTGACAGAGTATTGGCTAGCTTAATATGCGTGTGAATCAATACTGAAATTATCACTATTACTCTAATTTATAGGGTTAAATAACTAGCCGTCGGAAAAGAATAGAAATCTGAGATCCTATAATCTCGTATTCAATCAATCATTGTGATTGATTGAATTCCCTTCTTGATTCCCGTCAATCTTCACGATCTTCAATCAATCAAGTTTGTCCCTTTGATTGATTGATCATCCATTCTGGGAATCTTCCTTTTATGTCCCAAGTCAACCCTTAAAGTTGATTCCGAAGAATCTGGGCCGAGCACAAAACCTCAGGTGATCTGTCTCCTCAGCTGGTGTATCAGTCTGCTGATACTTGGACCTCAGCTGATGTGCAAGTCTGCTGGTGTGCACCTCAGCTGGTCTTCTTGACTTCGTCTGGATACGTCTTTTATCCATGGTC
This sequence comes from Prunella vulgaris, assembly GCA_026898435.1. NCBI lineage: Eukaryota > Viridiplantae > Streptophyta > Magnoliopsida > Lamiales > Lamiaceae > Prunella > Prunella vulgaris. The sequence continues at coordinate 447,640 of JAPKLY010000334.1, read as the reverse complement.
CTTGTCTTGTCTGCGACGTGAGACATGCTCTCAACTGATCTACTAAACTTCTGATATCAGCTGATCTTCTCTTCAGCTAACGGCTGATATTAACTTCTCTGATGATCTGCTCTCGATGCTCCAGTGTCAGCTGCTTAAAACTTCTGTCTTCTAAAGTCGGCTAAGTCCACAAGGTCTCAGCTGGTCTTCTCTTCTATGATAGCTTCGGATCTTCTAGGCAGCAAGGTAGGTTCCCCCTCACTTGAACCTATCTAATCCTAACTACTCATCAGCTGACTAACAAGTTCAGCTGGTCCTATTACAAGCTGATTGGTTTATTAGCTTTCTTCTGGTCTGAACACCTACACTTGGATCTCCTAGAATCTGTTCAGCTGGGAAATCAGACAATATCTTCTTGCCCCTTTGAGGTGCCATAGTCTGCTCCTCTTGGGTCTTGTCTGAAATTCCCCCTTGGTTAGTGTCAGGAGTCAATGTGCCATCACCTGATGCTGATGAGGACTTATCAGCTGATTTGGGCTCATCATCTGAATCTGAGTCTGATTCTATCCTAGGTACTACTACCTTAATCAGATCTGGCTTATCTGACAGATTCAGCTGATCCACCTCTTCTGCTAGCTTCTCCTTGCTGTACTCATGAAAAGATTCATCAAATACAACATGGGGTGTCTCCTCCACACAGAGAGAGACTTTATTAAAGACTCTATAGGCTTTGCTACTTCCAGAATATCCTAAGAATATTCCTTCAGCAACCTTAGCATCAAAAGTCTTTAACTTAGTCTTTCCATTGTCATGGATGAAACACATACACCCAAAAGTATGGACAGAGGAAAGGTTGGGAGTTTTACCTTTGTACATTTCGTAAGGAGTCTTCCCATGTCTCTTGACTGGTAGACACCTATTTTGGATGAAGCAGGCAGTGTTGATGGCTTCTGCCCAAAATCTTTGAGGAGTCTGATATTCAGCTAACATAGTCCTTGCTGCCTCCTTGAGGGTTCTGTTTCTCCTCTCAGCTAACCCATTTTGCTGAGGTGTTCTGGCAGCTGATGTCTCATGCTGAATACCATTATCCCTGCAATAGTCAGAAACAACAGAGTTAAGAAACTCAGTACCTTTATCACTTCTGATTTTGACTATGCTGAGGTCCAGTTCCTTCTGAATCCTCTTGAACAACTCCAGCATCTTGACCATAGTCTCATTCTTCTTGAACAAGAACACTACCCAAGTGAATCTTGTATAGTCATCAACAATCACCAGTGTGTACTTCCTTCCACTGAAACTAAGAGGTGAGACAGGTCAAAACAAATCCATATGAAGCAGCTGGAGTGCTTTAGTTGTTGAAGTACTCTGCACATCTTTGAATGAGGCTTTAGTCTGCTTCCCTTTCTGACAGGCATCGCACTTATGCTCAGATGCAAACACCTCATTTGGTAGACCTCTGACTAGACCCTTCCTTGCAACCTTGTTGAGAGTCTTGAAGTTCAGATGACCTAACCTCTTGTGCCAGAGCCAGCTGATCTCTAGTGAGCTTTTAGTAACCAAACAAGAGTCAGCTGGACAGCTTGCAAAATCTGCGAGATACATATTACCTCTTCTAAGGCCAGTTAGTAGCACCTGCTCATTTAAATCATTAATTACAAGACAAGAGTTCTTAGAGAATCTTACTGAATATCCCTTGTCACAGAATTGGGATACAGACAGAAGATTGTGCATGAGTCCCTCTACATAGTAAACTTCTTCAACTCTTGTTCCTTTGATCAGCAGGGTGCCTACTCCTCTGGTGACTCCAAAATTATTGTCACCGAACACAACTCTAGGCCCATCCAGCGTTATAAAGTTCTGGAGAAGATGCTTCTCAAAGGTCATGTGCTTCGAGCAACCGCTATCAATGTACCAGACATGGCCCTTGGCTTCTCCTCTTTCTATTGGGCTAGAGTTAACCTGAAATTAAAACTCAGGCTTTAGGTACCCTATCTTTGGGTCCTGATTGGTTAGTATCGAATTCCTGGATCCACAGGTAGAGATCATCCTTATGAGGTTTAGGGGATCTCAACCTTCTACCATATTTGTCCACAAAAATCATCTCCCTCAGAGGATCTTTTCTGGGGCGATGAGTGATAACAGCAGGTTTGTAGGTGGGTTGCTCAAAAGGATAATTTCGGCTTGAGCCTCCGAATGACTCATAAACTTTAGCCGGTGAAGGCTTGCCTACTTTGGTTACAGTAAAAGTAACCCAGGGCTAAGGTCTGTTTCGCTTGGGTTTACTCTGCTGAGATGACCCAGGCTTATCATTCCTCTGCTGATTCTGCTGAGGTCTCCTTGTCTTAGCTGAGCTATGACTTGGATTCCTCTTATGATCTCGAGGCTTCTGAGCTTTGGACTTATGTTGGTTGTCAGCAGGCTTCTGAGTTTTAGTACTCTTCTGCTCTGTTGAAACCTTTTGATCACCAGCAGACTTTTGAGCTTTGGAGCTCTTCTGTCCAGCTGGGACCTTTTCTGTCCCTCTGCTCTTCTGCCCTTCTGATCCAGATGCAGGCTCAGCTGACCCTTTACCCTTTCGAGGATCCCTAATTAATCCACTGTCACCTTTCTTCTTCTTTTGTGGTTTAGGTTTGGGGTAACCAAGACCCCTTTTATCATTCACAGTTTGTGAGGACGCAGCTATTTCAGACACGGCATTTTTTGCCTTAGTCAGCTGATCCACTTTTAGCTGAAGCTGCTGTGAATTTTTGGTTATCAGTTCATTCTGCTTGAAGAGTTCATCGAACTTAGCTGTCAGCAGATTATGTTCTTCACTTGAGACAGTGTTCTCAGAAAATAGATTTTCTATCAGCTTCTCCTGTTCTTCACATTTTGCTATTAAGTCAGCAGACTTGTTAGCTTGTGAGTCATAGGATATCACTGGTAGTCTAGCACTTTCCAGATCTTGTCTCAAGCTTAAAACTTCAGCTTTCAGACTTGAGTTCTCCTCTTCCAGCTTAGAACAGACTTTTAAGGAGGATTGGAGATCAGATAACAACTTGTGTATATCTGACTCCATAGAATAGGTAGAGGAGCAAGATGAGCTAACAGATGGAGTAGGAGAATTTACCTCTTCTACCTTAGCCATGAGGCAAATATCATCATCTGATTCAAAATCAGATGAGGATGAGGATGAGCTGATGTCCTGCTTCTCCTCCTCTGCCAGCAGAGCTCTCTTATCAGCGAACCTGCGATCTCTCTTGATCCTCTTCTCTTCTCTCTCCCTTGGGGTAAGCTGAGGACAATCATAACTGAAATGTCCTGGCTTGTTGCAAGTGAAACAGACACCATCTCCTCCTCTTCTGGGACTTGGTTCCCTCCTTCTCTCTGGAGACTTATATCTGGTCTCATGTTCATCTGATGATCTTCTGGCATCAGATTACTTCTGGTATCTTCTGGAAGAATCACTTTTATTCTTCTTCCAATGAGATCTATACTTCTGAAACTTGTTTGACATCTTGTCAAACTTCTTGGTCAATAAAGTAAGTTGCTCCTTTAAGCTCATGTCCTCTGGAGCAGAGGACTTCTCTTGACTATCAGCTGCAGCAGAGAAAGCAACATTCTTTGTGAGTGATGAAGTTGGAGTCTCATCTTCTTGATCTTCTTCTTGGATATCGAACTCATGTGCCTTCAGATGAGATAGCAGTGTATGATGACTCATCTCAGATAAATTCTTTGTCTCTTTAATTACTGTCACCTTCACTCTCCATCTAGGAGTAAGAGATCCCAGAATTTTGTTATTAATCTCTTTCTCCGAGTAATCCTTTCCTAAGGAGCTTGCCTTATTCAGTATGTTTGTCAGCCTCATATCTAGCTGATCAATGGTTTCATCAGCTTTCATTTTAAATGTGTCAAAGGTATGTAGAACAACTTGAAGCTTGTTCTCTTTGATTTGATCTGTCCCTTCACACATCAAGGAGAGTTTCTCCCACATCTCCTTAGTAGTTCTGCACGTCTTGATTTTCTCTATATATTCTTTGGAGAGTGTCTCAATGATTTCTGTTCTGGCCACTTGATCGAGGTTGAAGAGTTTCCTTTCAGCATCATTTAGTTCACTCTTCTTCTTCTCTGTCTTCCTTCTTTCACTGATTTCAGCTTCTGGAGTCTTGCCATCGCATACTCCTTCCCAGAAGAACTTGATTGGCCCTTCCTCCAGAACATCTAACATCCGATCATGAATGGCTCCAAGGTGATTCTCCATTCTGAATTTCCAGTAATCATAATCCTCTATGGAGAATTCAGGCAGCATCCTTGTCTTGGATCCACTCTTTTTGTAGGAAGACATATCTGCAAGTGATTAGATAAAAAGCACACAAAATTTTCTAAAAGCAGATTTTCAGGGATCTGTCCAGGTGACCACCAAGAGCTTTCTCAGGCTGTGGTCTATTAGACACACGGCTCTGATACCACTTGTTGGTCCCAAAGGCAGGTTTTTAGGGAAGAATACCTTTGAACAAGTCTAGAAGGGGGGGTTGAATAGACTTGTAAGTATTCAAAAACCTTTTTCAAATTATTCGGCTTATTCAGAAAACCAGCAGACTACTTGAAGTAGTTTGATTTTGAAAGTAGTGTGCTGTGAATAGTGCGGAAACATTTTGAATGAAAATCGGCTTTTAGGTGATGTGCACAATTAAGAACAAAAAGAAAATAAAGAGACACAGAGGATTTATTGTGGTTCGGACCAACTGTCCTACATCCACTCTCCTCAATCCAACTTGGACTTGAGGGGCTCTCCACTAACTCACTTACTCACTTACTTACACAGTTTGAGAGTACTACTCTCTTTACAACTTGTCAATGCTATAATTGCAATTGACTTCTCACAGCTTCTACAAAGCTTTTACAAAGGATAAGTATGAACGGTGTTTTTGAGCGTAAGTGATAAAACTGACAAAGTATTGGCTAACTTAATATGCATGTGAATCAATACTGAAATTATCACTATTACTCTAATTTATAGGGTCAAATAACTAGCCGTTGGAAAAGACTAGAAATCTGAGATCCTATAATCTCGTATTCAATCAATCATTGTGATTGATTGAATTCCCTTCTTGATTCCCGTCAATCTTCGCGATCTTCAATCAATCAAGTTTGTCCCCTTGATTGATTGATCATCCATTCTGGGAATCTTCCTTTTATGTCGCAAGTCAACCCTTAAAGTTGATTCCGAAGAATCTGGGCCGAGCACAAAACCTCAGGTGATCTGTCTCCTCAGCTGGTGTATCAGTCTGCTGATACTTGGACCTCAGCTGATGTGCAAGTCTGCTGGTGTGCACCTCAGCTGGTCTTCTTGACTTCGTCTGGATACGTCTTTTATCCATGGTCCTTGTCTTGTCTACGACGTGAGACGTGCTCTCAGCTGATCTACTAATCTTCTGATATCAGCTGATCTTCTCTTCAGCTAACGACTGATATTAACTTCTCTGATGATCTGCTCTCGATGCTCCAGTGTCAGCTGCTTAAAACTTCTATCTTCTAAAGTCGGCTAAGTCCACAAGGTCTCAGCTGGTCTTCTCTTCTATGATAGCTTCGGATCTTCTAGGCAGCAAGGTAGGTTCCCCCTCACTTGAACCTATCTAATCCTAACTACTCATCAGCTGACTAACAAGTTCAGCTGGTCCTATTACAAGCTGATTGGTTTATTATATCATCAAAACATCTAACACAGAAATCCTAACAGAACTCGACCTTCAGCTCGCCCTAGAGCAATTGATGGTTGACTTCTCAAGGCTGCAGGAGACTCATACTCACACAGTGGATGTGAATGCACATCTGAGTGAGGAGAACGATCGGTTAACTGAGTCTCTCAGAGTAAGAGACACTGAAGAAGCCCTCAGATTAGTACATCTTCAGGAAGAGCTACTTCATGCTCGGAACAAGCATGATGAATCTCCACTGGAGGTAGAAAGACTGAAGGGTGTAATCAGCTCGCTGATTGAGACTCGTGACATGGATCTGTTCCTTGCTCAGGAACAACTGATGATTGAGCGAATTGCTCTGAGAGTGATGTTCGAAACTGAGTGGCGAGCTCGCATTTGTGCTGAGCAAACTGCTTGGGATCTTGAGCTGATCTCAAAGGAGAAAGCTCATGAAGAGTTGGCGCTTCAATACACCTCTGAAATTGAGGCCCTGAAAGAAACAAATGGGCATCTTGAAGTTAAGCTGAAGAAGTTATACACATCTACCCAAGTGGTTGATGAGTTGACAAGTTTCTCTCAGCTGACTAATGGTGCTAAAGCTGGGTTAGGCTATGATGCCTCAAGAGACCCAAAGGGCAAGAAGAAGAGAGGTGCTTCAGGGAGCAACTCTCAGAAGAAGTTTGTCCCTGCCCTAACTGATGACAAGAGCTCAAGTGTTGCTCATCATAATAAAGGCAAAGGGAAGGAGAAAATGCCTGCTGAACCTGTCAGGCAAAGGACTGAGGAATCTAGGCCAAAACCTAAGGGAAAGGCCAAGGCTCCTCATCCTGAGTCAGGAAAGACAGATCAAGGGAAATCCAAGGCTCAGCCTAGGAATCCTCAATCTGGGAAAAATTCTGCTCCCAGCACTTCTCAGGCCCAGCCTAGAAATGTTCAGAGCAGAAGAAACTCAGGACAGAGGAGGCCTCAGGCAAGGCCAAGGACTACTGAGGTCCAGATTTCTCAGACAGGGCACAGAGCCCATCAGGAGCGTCCTAATCCTCAAAGGAGAAGGACAAACCAGGTGGCCTCTGAAAGGCAAAGGAGACCTGACTCCAGAAACACTCAGGCTAGACCTCAAGTGCCAAAAGGTCAGGCCCGAGCTGCTCCTTCTAGGGATCAAACTCAGCCCAATGCACCCAGGCCAAGAAGGAACAGGAGGCCCACCCCCAGAAATCAATATAGGGCTCCTGTATCTCAGGCTGACACCCATACACCCTCAACTTCCCAGGCACAAAGGAAGAAGAGAACTGTGTATGTTGATATTTCAGGGAAACAGGTTTACGCTTCTGATGCTATCAGAATTGTTAAACAAATCTGGATCCCGAAGGGTATGGCTGACTCAGTAGGACCCAATACGAGATGGGTACCTGAGGACTGATTCTTTTCAGGTCACTGAGGGCTACAAGAAGAGGTAGGAGGATCTGATGAAGGACTGGTACTTGGACTCAGGATGTTCCAGGCACATGACCGGATTTCGTGATCTCCTTCAGGATTATGTAGCTCAGGAAGGCCCGCAGGTAACCTTTGGTGATAACTCTAAGGGTTTCACCAGAGGATTCAGAACCCTTGTTATTGACTCTGTCCGTGAACTGAATGTATCATATGTTGAGGGACTGAGACATAACTTACTCTCGGTTAGTCAGTTCTGTGACCGAGGATATAGTGTAGAATTTACATCTAACATGTGTCTTGTGAAGGACAAATCTACACTACAGGTTCTGATTACAGGTAACAGGAGGGGCAATGTATATTTTGTTGACTTCAAGAGCAGCCCTCCTGAAACCTGTCTGGTCGCTAAGAGCTCCTTTGAGCTCAGTTGGCTTTGGCATAAACGTCTGAGTCACTTAAACTTCAAGATTATTAACAAAATCTCTAGACTCTCTCTTGTAGATGGTCTGCCTAATGAAGTTTTTAGCAAAGACCACATGTGCGGAGCATGTCAGGAAGGCAAGCAAACCAAAGCCTCATTCAAAGTGAAGGAAGCCTTCTCAACTGACAGAGTGCTTCAGCTCCTACACATGGATCTCTTTGGTCCAGTTACTCCTGTCAGCATAAATGGTAGGAAATATACCCTTGTTGTTGTTGATGATTATTCCAGGTACACATGGGTTATTTTCTTGCTGAACAAAAAGGAGACTCAAGTCAAGCTTCCAGAGTTACTCAAGCAATTGAGTACTGAACAGGGTCAGAGCATAGTCAGGATCCAATCAGATCGAGGAACCGAGTTTATAAACTCTATTATAACTGACTTCTGTACTAACCATGGTATAGCTCATGAGACTTCTGTAGCTAGGACCCCTCAGCAGAATGGGGTAGCTGAAAGAAGGAATCGAACCCTGAAGAAAGCTGTCAGGACTATGTTGGCTGAATCAGGACTGCCCAAAAAGTACTGGGCTGAAGCAATCAACACTGCCTGCTACACTCAGAACTGATCTATGCTGAACAAACAACATGCTCAGACACCCAATGAAACTTGGAACAAGAGGAAGCCTCGCATCTCTTATTTCCATATTTTTGGGTGTAAGTGTTTCATCCTGAACAATGGGAAAGACTAGCTGAAAGCCTTTGATAGCAAAACTGATGAGGGAGTTTTCTTAGGATACTCCTCAGTCAGTAAAGCCTTCAGGGTGTATAACTATCGGACCCTTTGTGTGGAGGAAACACCTCATGTTGTGTTTGATGAGGCTGCATCAGTACATAGGAAACAGGTTCCAAGTCCTGACACTGAGGGAATTACCAAAAGGGTAACAAAACTGAGTCTGAAGAATCCTGAATTCAAGATCAAACTTGTCAGTGCTCCCAAGGGATGGGATGATGATGATGAAGATCAGGATGGACTTCAGGCCAACCCTCAGCAAGCCCCTGCCTCGGAAAACGTTGAGTCTCAGACGGAAGGACAGACTCAACCTGAGGTACGTATTGTCGGTGATGATGCTTCTGCACCTGAGACAGTTACTGAGTCCAACACTGTAGGGGGAAACAATTTCTTTGATATTGGTCAACCCTCAGGAAATGACTCAGTATCCCCTGTTCTTGCTCGTTCCGCTTCTTTGCCTATTATTGTCGAGACTGATGTTTCAGGATCAGGCAATGGAACATCAGTAGCTCTCAGTGCTCCAGTCAGCAGGAGGTGGTGGCTAGATGATCACTCATTGGCTGATATCAATGAGGGGGTCAGGACGAGGTTGTCCTTTGGCGAAAGCGCTATGTTTTGTTGCTTCCTGAGTGATCAGGAACCTACAAGCATAGAAGAAGCTCTAGCTGATCCCAACTGGATCCTAGCCATGCAGGATAAGTTCAATCAGTTTGAGCGGAATCAGGTTTGGGAGTTAGTTGAGAGACCTAGGCGTCAACATGTTATTGGCACCAAGTGGGTCTTCAAGAACAAGAGGGATGAAAAGAATGTTGTTGTCAGGAATAAGGCTAGACTAGTAGCAAAGGGTTACTCTCAGGCCGAGGGTATCGACTATGATGAGACCTTTGCTCCAGTCGCAAGATTGGAAGCAATCAGGTTGTTTCTGGCTTATGCAACATTCAGGAAATTCAAAGTGTATCCGATGGATGTAAAGAGTGCTTTTCTGAATGGTGTACTGAATGAAGAGGTGTATGTTGAGCAACCTCCTGGATTCGAAGTTGGTAACAAGGTATATCACCTGAAGAAAGCTCTTTATGGCCTGAAGCAAGCTCCGAGAGCTTGGTATGATACATTATCCCAATTCCTGATAGACCACGGGTTCGTGAAAGGAACAGTGGACAGGACCCTCTTCCAGATTTCTGAAGGGGAGGACATTCTCTTGGTTCAGATTTATGTGGATGACATAATTTTTGGATCTCCTAATCTGAAGCTTTGTGAGAAATTCTCCAAGCTGATGACTGGGAAATTTGAGATGTCAATGATGGGAGAAATGAATTTCTTTCTGGGTCTCCAAGTCAGGCAAACTGACTCCGGAATCTTCATAAATCAGTCCAAGTATGCGAGGGACTTGATTCAGAAATTCGGAGTTCAGTCCAGCAAAGTCTCACGTATTCCCATGAACACGAATGAGAAGCTGGATCTGACAAAGAAGGAGTCTCAGTAAATCAGACTGAATATAGAGCACTGATAGGATCTTTATTGTACCTGACTGCTAGTCGTCCTGACATTACTTATGCAATTGGAGTTTGTGCAAGGTATCAGTCTAATCCAAAGAAGTGTCATCTAGAGAGTGCCAAAAAGATACTGAAATACCTAAGAGGTACAGTCAATCTAGGCCTTTGGTATCCCTCTGATGACAACCTAGAACTGACTGGCTATTTAGATGCTGATTATGGAGGCTGTAGACTTGATAGGAAATCAACTACAGGCACATGTCAGTTTCTAGGGAGTAAACTGATCTCTTGGTTTTCTAAGAAGCAAACCAGTGTTGCAACGTCTACTACTGAGGCTGAGTATATGGCAGCAGGCAGTTGTTGTTCTCAGATCCTTTGGCTGAAACAACAACTGAGAGACTACCAAATAGAGGCCACTGAAGTCCCAATCTATTGTGACAATAATAGGGCCATTGCCATATCCCAAAACCCAGTCTTACATACAAGGTGTAAGCATGTAGACATCAGGCATCATTTTATCAGAGATCATGTTGAGAAGAAGGACATCAGGATGGAGAGAGTCCCTACTGAAAAACAGAGAGCTGACATCCTGACTAAGGCTTTGCCTGAAACCAGGTTTGTTGAGTTATCAGTAGAGTTAGGACTACTTGACCCAGGCTTAGGAGATTCTATCTGAATCTCTAATCAAAATGCATAAGGTTAAGGGGAATAACTATTTTGGACTCAGGAT
>JAPKLY010000334.1:420182-432122 GCA_026898435.1 Prunella vulgaris | reverse complement strand
AAAAGTCCCCTGTGTGCTGATTTACTGTTCTGTTCAGGATCATAACTATCATCATAATAAACTGAACATTCTGCATCATTTTTCTATTCAGGACTGAATCAATCATCCTGAATCTTAATACTGTGCACTCAGCCTTAACCACCAGTTTACTAAGCAAACTCAGAGAAAATGTTTTCAGAAACTAAAACGAGTAGAATCTAAGGGCTCACTTTCCGCACTCACTCTGGCTCACTGAGATAGTGGTCCAACTGACTAGCTTCCGAGCTGTCAGTAGGTTTGTTATCTCTACTGAGATTCCAAGCACTTTACTCACACTCAGCTTATCTGACTCGTTACTGAACTGATCCTGCTGCCCCTGTGGACCTTCAGCATACTGAGTACTTCAGGAAATCCTGACTGAGAGTGTTAGAGCATTTTTCTGAGTCTTTCAGAAAATCTGACATCAGTGTATTCCCCCCACATACACTGATTATACTCGTTTCGGGACCAACAAAATTGTACGTTGGTGGATACTCAGTTTCTTTTAATAATAAGGTTGTTATTTTTCAAAACGATGAGTTCATCTGTTCGGGAACATTAGTGAATAATCTTTATACTATTAAAAGTGCACACCACACGCAAAATGCTTCTTATAACACATCGACTATTTCTAAGAAAAGAAAATTTTCTTCAACCGTGAACGAAACACTTCTATGGCATCTAAGACTTGGTCATATTAATCTAAAGAGAATTCAAAGGTTGGTGGCGGACGGCTCGTTGGAGTCTCTCCATGTTGAGCCATTTCCAACATGTGAATCTTGTTTAGAGGGGAAAATGACCAAGAGGACCTTCGGGGCCAAGGGGAATAGAGCTAGTGAAGTGTTAGAAATCGTTCACACTGACGTATGTGGGCCAATGTCGGTTCAAGCTAGGGGAGGTTTTGAGTATTTTGTAACTTTTACGGATGATTACTCAAGATCAAGGTTGTAGAAGTTAGAAATCAGAAATCGGGCATTTTTGGCCCGCCTACGCGGCCGCCTACCTTTTTTTTTAATTAAATATACTTGTTGGGCCAAGATTAGAAAGTTGGGCCAAAATTTCATTAATGGCCCATGAAACCAATATCTAAACCTAAAATTTCATAAACCCTAAAATTTCAGAAACCCACTTATCCACATTGTACCGTCTATTATACTCTTGTAGTCTTGTTCTCTTCCTCCACTGATTTTCAGCGGTCAGGCATCGCCGCCTCCTCCCACGCTGTCTCCTCTATCTCAACTGTCGCCTCCTCCCACGCCTGTGCGCTACATCAGGCGGCCTCACCTCCGTGCTGCCACACGCGACGCACCCCCTGCCGTCCACGGCCACGCCGCCTCCTCCACCTCAACTGCCACCTCCTCCCACGCCTGTGCGCTACATCAGACGGCCTCGCCTCCGCGCTGCCACACTCGATGCACCCCCTGCCGTCCATGGCCACGCCACCTCCTCCCACGCCTCGCTCGCCTAGGACCGCCTAGGCGGTTTTCCGCCTGTTCTGGCCGTTTTCCCAAAAATCAGGTCAGGGCGAAACCGCCTAGCTCGATTTCTGCATCCATGCTCAAGATATGGGTACGTTTACCTTATGCGGCACAAATCGGAAACCTTTGATAAATTCAAAGAGTTCAAAGCCGAGGCCGAGAAACATAGGGGAAAGAGTATCAAGTTCCTATGATCAAATCGTGGGGGCGAATACCTCAGCAATGAATTTTTTACCTACTTGTTAAGTGAAGGGATTGTATCCCAATTGACCGCACCCGGTACCCCTAAAAAAAATGGGGTTGCGAAACGAAGAAATAGAACTCTTTTAGAAATGATCAGATCCATGATGAGTTATTCGGAGTTACCCAAGTCATTTTGGGGCTATGCCTTGGAAACAAGCAACTCACATTCTAAACTTGGTGCCATCCAAATCGGTTCCTAAAACTCCCGCAGAATTGTGGACTGGGCGTAAGCCTAGTTTGAGACACATAAGGATTTGGGGGTGTCCGGCATATATGTTGGACAAGGAAGCCGAAAAATTGGATCCACGTTCAGAATTCAGGTTGTTTGTAGGATACCCTAGAGGAACGAAATGGGGTATGTTCTATAGTCCCAAGGACCAAAGAATCGTAATTAGTACGCATTCTAAGTTCTTGGAAGAAGACTATGTGAACAATAGAAAGCCCAAAAGTGAGATTACCTTAGATGAAATAAAAGGGCATAATCCTATACCAAGGGTACAAGTTGATGTACCACGCGACACACCAACACAACCGGAGCCTTGTCGTAGTGGGAGGGTGTGAGACAACCCGAGAGATTCATGTTCGTGGGAGAGTCTTCTAACTTAGTCCCCGGGGAGGATGAATTAAACCCATGGACATACGACGAAGCACTCCAAGATAAGGATGCAGATTCTTGGCAAACCGCAATGGAAGCCGAAATGGGTTCTATGGATAAAAATGAGGTGTGGGAGCTTGTTGAGCCACCCAATGGGGTAAAACCCATTAGATGTAAGTGGGTCTACAAGAGAAAAAGAGGATCGGATGGGAAGGTTGAGACCGTCAAAGCTAGGCTTGTGGCGAAAGGATATACTCAGAAAGAAGGGATCGATTATGAGGAAACCTTTTCACCGGTAGCCATGCTTAAGTCTATCCATATTCTCTTGGCGATAGCTGCACATCTTAATTTTGAGATCTGGCAAATGGATGTCAAGACAGCTTTCCTAAATGGAAGTCTTGAAGAAGAAATCTATATGCGCCAACCCAAAGGCTTTATTGAAAAAGGCCAAGAGCACCTTGTATGCAAGCTTAAAAGGTCTATCTACGGACTTAAGCAAGCATCGCGAGCTTGGAATCAATGTTTTGATCAAGTAATAAAATCTTACGGTTTTGATCAAAATGAATTTGAGATTTCTGTGTACAAAAAATGTGTCGGAACTGTTGTGGTATTCTTGATACTATACGTAGATGACATTTTGTTCATTGGAAACAATGTGGCGGTGTTGTCAGATGTGAGGGTATGGTTGTCAAATCAGTTTGATATGAAGGACTTAGGGGAAGCCGGTCATGTCTTAGGGATCAAGATTACTCGAGATCGCAAGAAAATAATGATCGGATTATCGCAAGCTTCATACATAGATACTGTTTTGAAACGGTTTAGCATGCAGAATTCCAAGAAAGGTTTTGTACCTTTTAGACATGGAATTCATCTATCGAAAGAGATGTGTCCGAAGACACAAAAATAGATAGATTGCATGAAAGACATCCCATATGCTTCGGCAGTTGGAAGCCTCATGTATGCTATGCTATGTACGAGACCGGATATCTGCTTTGTCGTAGGCATGGTAACACGATATCAAAGTAACCCCGGGAAAGAGCATTGGACGGCTGTTAAAAACATTCTAAAATATCTCAAGAGAACTCGAGATAGAATGTTGGTTTATCAGTCAGAAAGTCTAATCCCAGTCGGTTACACGGACTCGGATTTCCAATCAGATATAAATTCCATATAGATCTACCTCGGGTAATGTGTTTCGTTTGGGGAAGAAGCCATGATATGGTGAAGAGTGCATCACTGATTCTACCATGGAAGCCGAATAAGTAACTGCTTATGGGAACCAAGAGTCCACAAGGCCAACAAACACATTTAAGGATATACAATCTTAGACGAGAAATCGTTAAGAGAGGAGATGAAGATATGACAAAGATCGCATCGGAAGACGACCTAGTTAATCCTCTCACAAAGTGTCTGCCTCTATGTACATTCGAGAGACATGTGGGAGGAATGGGAGTCAAGTGTGTTGCCAATCTGCTTTGAGTATAAGTGGGAGAAATTATTAGGACATGTGTAGCACATAGATATGTTGTAGTATACTTAAAAGCATACTTTGAATATAAGTGGGAGATTGTTAGGGTTATACTAGAAAGTATGCTTTTACTTTGTATAACTAAAACTGAATTTTTGAGCTTTATCTGAAATAAATCTTTTATCACTGTGCTTTAGATAAATATGAATGTTATTTATTTATTGCAATCCGTTCATATTATAGTACAAGTTACACTATAGATAAATGTGGTGATCCCCGGATAACTCACAGCAAGATCACATTATCAATTTCTTGTAACAAGTAATAAATTCACAACCTAGATGGGATTTGAACACCCCATTGGTAAATGGTTGATGTGTAGATCCCAGATTGGCTTATCATGACCAAGGGATTGCACTAGTGCATGATGATGCATTGAAGAAGACCTACAGAGAGGTAATTCTTCCGTACTGATTTATAGGATGAAGAATTAGACCTCAGTGATCGTTTATTTCTAAACCTCTGTCCCTTAAATAGGACTGTGTGTGATCCGTGCGTGACACTTTATTTTGTTATGGGTAGAGAGTCAATAAGACTCAATACTTTGCATCTTGGGTGACACCATTGAGAACATGACAGTTGCTAAGATTTAATACAGAGAAACGTGTGCTTGGAGAGTCTTGCATGATTAGTCCCCTTGGTGGGCTCTAAACGTTCGTCATACTAAATCTTACAAGTAGAATTTGTTTCCGGTATGATGATAAATAAGAGTTGTCCTTACTCCAAGGATAAGATGTTAAATTAATTAAAGCGTTCAGTGGCTTGATTATTTAACGAACAAGAGAATCTTAAACACAGAAAATAATGATCGGGAGCCATATGATTGTAATATGGGTTAAGATGGATAGTGCAACATTAATCCTATAGTGGAGTGAGATTAATGTTAATGGGTTGAATGACATTGGGCTCAATGTTAGAATTCAAGAATTCTCCTAAAGGCCCCTCAAGTAGCCCAATTAAATGTCCAACAATAAATAAGGTGTTTAAAATAAAAGAATTAATTTTGGACCCAATAAGTGTATTTTTCGAAAATTTGTATATATATTAAATAAATGAGAGATTTTATGGAAAATAGATATGTATCTTGAATACAAGAATATCTAATAAAATCAAGATCTCATGAAATTAAATATACATCATATTTTCAATAATTACATGAAGAAAGAGAATATCAAGAATTGAATATTTAGTATTCAAGATTATCAAGATTAGAATATTTGATATTCATGATATTCAAGATTTGAAATATTAGATATTCAAGATATTCAAGATCTTGTATTCTCACTATAAATATGAGATGATACAAGACTTCATATTATTATTATGAAGAGGTAATTTTTGAAAATTACCAGTCTTTGGGGCAACAAAATTATTTTCTTCCTTGTGTTGTGATTATTCGTTTGGCTTCCCACCGGGTGTACGAATAAAGACAAGGGAATACTTGAGAAGGCCTTTTGGGTTAATCAAAGCTAACGGGATCATCAAGGCAAATGAACTCACAAAAGCATCTCAGATAGTGCCTTCACCAAGGAAACTAAGGACGCCTTTTGTCTCAGAAACCTCCTTTTCCATCTCAAAGGACGTCTTTTGTCTCAGAAAAATCTTTTTCATCGGAAAGGTATAATTCACTAAATCCCTTAGTTCCGAATGTTTAGGGCTTTATGTGATTATATTTGTTCATATATTTTGCATGCAAAGCCTGTTATTGGGTATACAATTATTTGATTTATTTATATTTAAATCATGATATTAATTGTAGGCTTAAATTTATATTTAGCATAAATCTCAAATAGATCCGTGTTTAATTCCCTAACAACAACCTCAATTCCGAACGTGGATCCAATTTTCCGGCTTCCTTATCCAACACATATGCCGGACACCCCCAAATCCCTATGTGTCTCAAACTAGGCTTACGCCCGGTCCACAATTCTGTGGGAGTTTTAGAACCGATTTGGATGGCACCAAGTTTAGAATGTGAGCCGCTGTTTCTAAGGCATAGCCCCAAAACGACTTGGGTAACTCCGAATAACTCATCATGGATCTGATCATTTCAAAAAGAGTTTTATTTCTTCGTTCCGCAACCCCATTTTGTTGAGGGGTACCGGGTGCGGTCAATTGGGATACAATCCATTCACTTGACAAGTAGGTCAAAAATTCACTGCTGAGGTATTCGCCCCCACGATCTGATCGTAGGAACTTGATACTTTTTCCCCTATGTTTCTCGGCCTCGGCTTTGAACTCTTTGAATTTATCAAAGGTTTTCGATTTGTGCCGCATAAGGTAAACGTACCCATATCTTGAGTAATCATCCGTAAAAGTTACGAAATACTCAAAACCTCCTCTAGCTTGAACCGACATTGGCCCACATACGTCAGTGTGAACGATTTCTAACACTTCACTAGCTCTATTCCCTTTGGCCCCGAAGGCCCTCTTGGTCATTTTCCCCTCTAAACAAGATTCACATGTTGGAAACGACTCAACATGGAGAGACTCCAACGAGCCGTCCGCCACCAACCTTTGAATTCTCTTTAGATTAATATGACCAAGTCTTAGATGCCATAAAAGTGTTTCGTTCACGGTTGAAGAAAATTTTCTTTTCTTAAAAATAGTCGATGTGTTATAAGAAGCATTTTGCGTGTGGTGTGCACTTTTAATAGTATAAAGATTATTCACTAATGTTCCCGAACAGATGAACTCATCGTTTCGAAAAATAACAACCATATTATTAAAAGAAACTGAGTATCCATCAACGTACAATTTAGAAATCGAAATTAAATTCTTCCTAAAACTGGGAACATAAAGAACATTCTTCAAAACTAAAATTCTAACTCCAAAAGATAGGTGCACATCTCCCACTGCGACAGCTGCTACCCTCGTAGCATCGCCCAATGTGATGAGGATCTCATTCGCACTAAGTTGCCGGGTTTTCCGGAACCCCTGTAAAGTGAAACATACATGATCAGTGGCTCCCGTATCCACTACCCACGAATGGGAAGCATACGCCGCTAAACAAGTTTCAACAACAAGTGCATGAGAATTACCTTTCTTCTCGGCCTTCTTTGGCTTGGGACAGGCCGTCCTCCAATGTCATTTCTCACCGCAGTTGAAACACTTCCCTTTGGTAGCTTTCTTGACCCCTCCCTCATTAGTCACCTTACCCTTAGCTTGGTTCGGGCCTTTGGTCTTCTTCTTCTTCTTCCCACCTTTCGGTGCGGAAGAAGTCGGACCGCTTGCCACCAAGACTTGAGTTTGGTGTCTCATGAGTGTCTCCGCAGATACCAAAGCTTGTAAGAGTTGTGCCAATGTGAACTCTTGATTATTCATCATATAGTTCAACTGGAACTGCTTAAAGCTTTTCGGTAGAGAATGGAGAACGAAATCAACTTGCGTTTCCGCATCATATTCCGCTCTAAGTACCTCTAACTTGTTGAGGTAGCCCATCTTTTTTAGAACGTGATCCCTTACGGGCGTTCCCTCCACCATTTTCAGTGACAACATATCTCGCATGGTGATTTGCCTAGTCGTACGATTCTGATGAGCGAACAGCTCCTTAAGGTTTAGCATCATATCAGAAGCGGATTCCATGTCTTGGTGTTGGTGTTGCAACACATCTGACATTGAAGCCAAGATGGTACACCTAGCCATTTCATCGGATTTCATCCACTCCCTATGATATTCCCTTTCGGCAACATCCGCATCATCTGTAGGCGTAGGGGGCTTTGGGGTGTCAAGAACCCATTTGTGTTGTTGTGCGGTTAGGACAATAAATAAGTGACGTTTTCCAATCAACATAGTTTTCACCTTCCAATTTGTTATCTTTAAGTATCGTAAACAGTGGATTAAAAGGAGACGACATGTTGAACTGAAATAAAACATGCATTGCATCAATACATATATCGATTCGCAAAGATTATCACAAATTTTGATTATGCTTTGTATAAAATCTCAAAAACAGTTCACATAAGCCACGATGAGTGTGAACGTTTATGCAAACACATTTAAGCAAGTTACAAACAAGAACAGTTACAAACTTTTAATTTCAAAATTAATAGTCGGCTCCCACTTGACCATACAAAATCGGTAGGGACTCCGATGGGGAGTAATAAAATGCCAATTTTATACCTAAGTATTAACCATGATTAAATACATGATTATTACTTCATTTTGAATAAGCCACTCGATGGGAGGGTCAATACCGCCACTAATAATAATCCACAATCATCATTTTGGGAATTCGTTCATGTGAACTTATCTTTTGGCCTATCCGATAGGGAGAAAGGCGCTTGCCAATGCGTAGCCAAAAGACTTCACAATCAAATAAATCATGGAGGCCAAATAATTCAATTTTATTATCTAGAGTAAAATACCGAATTATATTTAAAACATACTTAGTAATTTTTGGAGTTGAGATTTTTCATCACGATATTCATGCAATAAAAATATTTAATCAAATTAAATAAATAAAGTATGCATCAAAACAAATTAAACAAATTGGCATGTTATATCCAATTATCATGGTTTAATTTCTCGTTTTGACTACGAGATATCGTAATCATCGTTCGTCTTCAAACTTTATCGTCCGTCTCGATTAAGCTCCCACTCGACCGCAACAAAATTTTATCAACTTTGTCTCCGGGCCTTAAAATCCCCGTTCTTCGTCTTCGATATCAGTTACAATTTATTTATAAAATAAATAAATAAACCTATCGTCTAGACTAGTCTATTACATAAAAACATCCTAGTCTACCCGTGGATTTTCTCACGGGAAAGTGATCCGAACGAATCGGATTTTAAAACCGCATAATCATACATGCATGCATAAAAAATATTAAATACCATGACAATTGGATACCTGCAAAAAAAAGATCTAGCAATTCTACTATCCAATTTTCAAATTTAATATGAAACACTTAAATTACAATTTAACGTATAGAGCCCGAACCTGGCTCTGATACCAGTTATTGGGGAATTAAACGCGGATCTATTCGGGATTTACGCTAAATACAAATTTAAGCCCACAATTAATATCATGATTTAAACATAATTAAATCAAATAATTGTATACCCAACAACAGGCTTTGCATGCAAAACATATGATCAAATAATATCACGTAAAGCCCTAAACATGCGGAACTAAGGGATTTAGTGAATTATACCTTTTGATGAAACGGCAGTTTCTGAGACAAAAGGCGTCCTTTGTTTCCTTGGTGAAAGGCACTTTCTGAGACAAAGGGCGTATTTGGTTGAGCTGCTTTCGCAAGGCTGTTGAGATCAAAGGCGTCCTTTGAGATCCTCTATAGGCAGATAGTGACAACAATGGACTTGAAGGCGTCCTTCTTGAGACCCTCAATTTGACAACCCAAAAGCCTTCTCAAGTATTCCCTCGTCCTTGTTCATACACCCGGTGGGAGGCCACACGAACAATCACAACACAAGGAAAGAAAAAATATTTGTTGCCCAAGATTACTGTTAATTTTCGAAAATTACCTCCTCATAATAATAATTATGAAGTCTTGTATCATCTTATATTTATAATGAGAATACAAGATCTTGAATATCTAATATTTCAAATCTTGATTATCATGAATATCAAATATTCTAATCTTGATAATCTTGAATACTAAATATTCAATTTTTGTATGGTAGAAATTGATATTTGTATGGTAGAAATTTATATATAAGTTGTTGTCTAAGTGTTTTAACTTACAAATATAAGAGTTCATTATACCTAAAATATTTACAATATGTGTAATGTCTAATAAATTAATAAGAATATGTGGTTTAGATAATTAATGTGGCATTTAAGTAAATTTATATGAGTAAGTCTCTTGTGCACTAGGTGTATCGTGCAATTTAAATGTATATTTTAAAAGTTTCATTTATTATTGAAAAGTCACACGTATTATTACTAAAAAGTTACATATTTTTTAAATATAAACTTTTTAGTAATAACATGTGTGATTTTTCAATAGTATTTTGTATAATTTTTTAAAAATATACTTGAATTACACGATACACCTGGTGCATACAAGACTAAGACCATTTATATTGTAATCTTGAAATTCTTTTCTTTTCTTGGTGGTAAAGAGTATCTTTCTTTAAAAGAAGGATACTATCATTCGTAAAAGTAAAAATATTAATTAATGGTATTAAAATAATTATAAATTTTTTTTAATTTTAATTAAATGCATACTTAATTTTCAGGATATTCAGAATCTACTATAAGTCCTTTTTTTATTTGCAAAGAATAAGACAAGTGAAATAAATGACATCATAATTTATCATTAATGTTATTTGTCATGTATTAAAGATAATGAAGTACTATAATATTATGGGTGTAAAAAATTAATTTCAATAATTACACAAGATAATAATTCTGGTAATTAAAATATACAAAATTAGCCACCAATGGAATACAATATTATGGCAATAAGCGTGTAAAAAATTAATCTCAGATATTATTCCATCATATCCTTAGTCTATTTATTCAATTTTCTTGAGACTCGTGCTTACAGGAATAAATTCATTTATACACTAATTCTATATGCTTCTTGGCCTATATATACCTGTAAGAAACACAAAAATATATCACAAGAAATTAAATTTCAATATAATTATTAAAGGTTTATATGATGGCCAGAAGCAACTATGTACTCATCTTGGCTCTTATTTTGGCTTTAGGTAAGATTTCTAAATTATCGATTTTTGCATTGATTTGTATAGCAATACCATATTTTTTAACCCATAATTTATTAAGGAGTTGTGTTTTAAGAACAATATTTTTCAAAATTCTAAATGTCGTTGGACAATAGTTTTTTTTTTTTTTTTTTGCAAATGAGGGCCGGTAAGTTTTGATCTTTTACAGATTTAGTCGACAATTTTTTTCCCAAAAATTAAGGCCTGTAAAATGAAAAAAAAAACTATATTGCCCGTATATGCAAAAAAAAAATAAAAATTAATATAATATATTCAAAAATGAAAATAAAACAAGTTAATTACATGATATCGTACGATTATTTATAGTTTGATATGTCTATGGAGCTGATGGAATTTATATTTGAAAATTAATTTTTAATTATATTAATGCAGCTACGGGAGAAATGGTGGATGCAAGGGATATTGGCAGCAGAACGGGAATAAAGAGAGCTATTTGCACAAGCGCTAATGGAAAGATATGCAGTCCAACGTATGCTGAGAGCGAGTGTCTGAGTTGGTGCAGCAAAACATTTGCCAAACAGAATCCAGAGGGTACTTGTGATGCAGGCATCTTTGGACAACCAAGATTTTGCACTTGCTATCATGATTGTTAAATCTATATAATTAATTTTAAATAAATGTATTGTTTTCTATATAATGAATAGAAAATGTGTGAATGCCAGATTTCACTTGATTGCTTTTTTTTTCCTCAACTTTTACTATGTCACTTTTGGTGCAATTTTGATTAATTTATTTTAACAAATCATTATAAAAAAAACACAAAATCTTGGGTATGTACCTGAGATTAACGCCCAATTTCAATTTTAATTTTAACAAGCCCAATTTAAATATAGTTTGATCAAAATTAATTTTAAAAATAAGGCTCAATTAAGGGTGCATGGAATGCACCCAATAAACATAAAAAAAATTGTGTCAGGCAAGGGTTTTGGGCGAGGTAACAGGTTTGGCGAGTCCTCTCGTCAAAGGCAGCAGTTCAACATTATGTCCAATGAAAATACCTATTAGCTATTACTTGATAAATAAATTTTAAAGATAATAAAAAATTAATTCAAAAATTATTAGAATGTAGTACCTATGTACATAATTGAGATTTGGTTCTTTGAATTAGTTAATTTTTGGGCCGCAGTCATTAAAAAAAATGCCCAATTTATATACATGATGTTTTTCGCATTACACACATTGGACGAGTAAAATTAATACACCCATCATAAAATATTAATACACAAAATCTTATGTGCACCCAAATGCATAATATACACTTAAAATTTGAGTTCAATTTTAATTTTAATTTTGAATATTTTAATTTTGATATGGGCTAATTAAAATTAATTTTAAAATTGAGACTCAATTAAAGGTGCATG
>JAPKLY010000334.1:400118-410182 GCA_026898435.1 Prunella vulgaris | reverse complement strand
TTTGAATGCTTGGATTCTTGAGAGTTTTCTCTTGGAAATTTCCCGTTCACCTTGAATGGGTGCAAGGCTCTCCATATTTATAGGGAAGATTCAAAATAGATCTGTTGGAGGAGATCAAATCAACTCTTTCCTATTTTAGGTAGATTGCAGGCTAGAAATACTGTTTGACCTAACCGCCATGCTTATTCTGGCAAGTTGTCACATCACCTGCAACTTTTGAGACGCATTAAATGCCGCATTAAATGCTGCGCAGACTCCGTGCATACGTGTCGAAAGATCATTGGCTCTCCGCTATAACGGCTAGTTGACTTTCAGACACTTGTTCTTCCTCGTACATTCAATACTCTGAGTCTCTTGTTAATAACTCAGTCTGAACGTGTGTCTTAATGGAGTCTTACTGACATTCTCTTTGTCTCTTGTCCCATAGCATAAATAACCTTTTGCTTTGGACTTACATGATTCAGGTGAAATGAACCACGGCCTGAGTCAGGTCCTATGTGCATTCAGCACAGACTGATAGGTTATTCAGCCCAGTATGTGTAATCTTTTTGCTTCGGACTTACAGGATTCAGGTGAACTGAACCAAGGCCTAAGTCAGGTCTTAAGTGCATTAAGCACAGCCTGATAGGTGACACTTACTCGTCACTGACTAAGTTCTGTCCTGAGTATGCTTAGTGTACTCAGTAGAAGCATCAGCCAATGGTACTTCAGGATTGACTTCAGGATGAATCAGCAGGCTTCGATCTTCAGCTTCAGAACAGACAATCTTCAGCAAGACTGACTGACTCCTTCAGGATGGTTTACACTTCAGACTTCAGTAAATTGGGTCGACTCCAATATTCTTCAGTCTTCAGCATGGTCCTCCTATATTGAATTTCTAACCTAACTATCCTGAATTATTTTATCCTGAACAACTATACTTAGGCAAATTAATCAGGGGTTTTGGGATCTAATCAAAATACTCAGATTGTCCCAACAATTTCCCCCTTTTTGATGATGCCAAAACCCTTAAGCACATTCCTATTCATCTATACAATCAACTGACTTAGTCAGTAAGAATAACTCAGTACCACCTGACAAACTAGGTACTTAGTCTATAAGATGAAAACAAGGAATGGGTTAGTACAGTTCATGATAAGGATTCAGAAAAGTAAATTCAGGAGTCAACAAGAAGTTGTACTCAGGAAAAATAAATAACTTCATTGATTGATAAGAAAATACAAGTGTCCTGAAGCTATTACAAAATTCCTAAACAACTAGCTCCTGATCTAGTCTTCATCCTTATTCCAAGCAGTCAGTGGAATCTCGTACATCTCCAGTACCCGGTTCAGGACCTGCTTCATCCTGTTCCGATCAGCAATGGCTCCGGCAGCTCGTCCTACTCTGACGACTTCTTCAGAAATTGCTTTCCGGTCCAGTTGCTTGGAGTTCCTAAAGAGTGGAGGAGGGTACTTGATGAATTTCGGAGGAGCGATCTCGACACCTTCAATGTCAGCATGTCTGATGATATCAGCCCAGAGATCAGGATGCTCCTGTGCCATCCAGTGATGGAGTATGACGTCTTTTTCTTCAGTTAGATCGTCCCATAGCCCCACCACATAGAATAGGTAGGCCCACCTATTCCGGATCGGAATCCACACCTCCAACAGCTCTATCGGAATGAAGTCTTCCACAAACTTCAGAGGATGGCTTTGATCTGAACTGACCACCAAATTCCTCTGAGTCTTCATCCGAGATCCAGAAGTCACAGACTTTTTCTTCTGAACCTGCGAAGTCAGATACTCATTGGACTCTTTCAAGCGCTGGATCTGACTGAGGATCGAAATCTCCTTCATCTTTGCTATCTTTTCAGCTTCAGTCATCACCATTTTCTTCTGAGTGGTCAGCCCAGTTTGCATTTGCTCCTCCATTTCTTTGTACAAAGGCTCCAGAGCGGGGTCCTCAGACGACCTCAATCTTTTTGGCTCTGAACCTTCAGCAGCTTCGATGGCAGCGACGGACCTTGTCCTCTTTCTTTCCGCCGCTATCAGTTCAGGGGGGAAGTTTTTCTTCTTTGCTTTACCAGTAATGGCAATCTGTTTCTTCCCTTCTTCCCCCTTTTTGGCATCATCGTCATTTATCCGTTTGACAACTTCATCCACTGACTCCGCCAATAGTGCAAACTGACCATCCATCTCAGTCTGCTTCCCCTGCAATTGCCCAATCTGCCTGGCCATCCCTCTCAGGCCAACACTTAGCTTGTCGACGGCTGAATTGTGCTCAGCTTTTAGCCGTCCTTCAAAGCTCATCATCCGATTGTTCAGGGCAGTGTAAATTGCATCCTTCTCCTGTTCAGACACTTCATTCAGCAGTTCCTCTTTCAGTTCAGCTTTCAGTTTGGCCAACTTTTCATCAACTAGTTGATCAACTTTTTCAGACAATTGTTGATCAAGAAAAGTGGCAAGCTTAGTCTCCTGCTGAGTCTGTACATCTGAGACCATCTGATTGCAGCTTTGTATGGCACTTTTAGCTTGCTCGGAGATAGCAGTAAGATCCAC
Source organism: Prunella vulgaris (assembly GCA_026898435.1). Lineage (NCBI taxonomy): Eukaryota > Viridiplantae > Streptophyta > Magnoliopsida > Lamiales > Lamiaceae > Prunella > Prunella vulgaris. The sequence continues at coordinate 407,645 of JAPKLY010000334.1, read as the reverse complement.
TGAATGTTGTGTTCTGACTTCTCCAAGAAGATCGATTGCAGCATGCATATCAGTGGCCATATCATTTAGGTCACGGTCCAGGTTGTTCACTTTCTTGTTCAGAGTCTCAGAATTTGTACCAACCCTACTTGCTTTTCGCTCAACGAGAATCACCCTCATGTACAGATTGCCAAGAGCTCGTGAGGAATTCTGAAGATATAGAGATTCGGGTGAGGTCCATTTTCCTCTGACTTGGACCATGCCTGGTGGACCCTCTCCTAAAGCCTCCGCAATCCTGGGTCCCAGGATTGCTTCATCGGCCGGTGCACTGACTCCCTCAGTGCCACCTTGCGGATCATCATCAGCAATCTCCACAACCTCCAACTCAGTTTCCTTCTCCCCTTCCTGCTCTCCCTCAGCTTTCTGAATCTCAGGCTCAGGATAGGTTCGGCGGACTGTTTTGATAAAATCCACCATCTTAATCAATTGATGTAGAGAGTTCACACCAAAATTATCAAAGAGGGCGGCTTCTAACTCTGCAATGCAGTCCCATCCTCTGGACTCTCCTAGCTGACGGAGCTCAGACCATGTAGCGTTTCTGATCATGGCAAAAGTGCGGAGTTGCACAACTGCCTCCTTCTGAGCTTCAGTGAGATCAGGAAATCTTCTCTCCACCATTTCAGCTGCCTCTCCCCTTGCTACAATCTCAAAATCTGATAGGTCGTTCATATCGGGCGCAGGGAACAGCCATGGGGCTTCTGCCTGAACTGGTTCAGCAGCCTCCTGCTCATCTCCTCCTTCCTGAGCAGGTTCCCCCTCATCCTTCTTCACACTCTGATAGGTTGTGGCAATGTTGAGAATCAGTTGATCAGGATCAGGTGATGCAACATCCGGAACAGACGTAATGGGAGCAATTTCAAGCGCGGCCTGAGCCGGTTCCCTCTCCGGAGTTGCATGCTGAACAGCTTCTTCAGCATCTCTCTCTTCCACAAGCTTTTTCTCTCGCTCTTCCACGAGCTTTTTCTCTCGCTCAGCTGACCCTGAATAAAGAAATTTCAGTTTTTGTTGCTTGGGTCCTGAGGGTTTAGATTTATCCTCCGCAGGCTTTGCTGTATCGGACTCTGAGGACTTGCCTGCCTGAGCCTTGACTCTTTCAGTCATACTCGCCTGGGCCTTCTTCTTCTGAGTCCGAGGCCTTCTCCTGGTGCCAGCATCATCGGAGTAAGCTCTGAATAAATTGATTTTCGCTGGAATCTCGAGTGATTGGGCCTGATCCACATCACCGAGATCCAGGGTCTCCAAGAGCATAGAAATCTTGGTGCCAAAGTGCATCTTGGCCTCGAATGTCGCCTGACCCTCTGGCGAGTACTTGATTTTGCTGGTCTCAACCACCAGCATTTGGAGGAAGTAATCCTCCCAATTAAAGTTGTGCATAGAGGCGTCCGAGATTGCCATCATCGTATAAAGCTTTGGTCTGGAGATCTGCTCCAATCCTCCAGCAATCCCCATCACTCCCTGACTTGTCAGGTCGAAGAAGTGGCGGTTTTCAGTCCTCAGGACTGATTTATTCATGTCCGACTTCAGGACGACATCCCCATCACATAAGGACTGGAGAAAGTCCTTCTCATACCAATAATCCACTGGACTTCGTCCTGAACTGGGAAGATTAAAAACCTCCTTAATCTTCCTCTGGATGTTGAGAGTGACCCATCTCTTGGTCATCTCCTCCTCTCCATCCTTCCCCTTTGTACAGGTGGTCAGGGGTATGCAAGTTTCCCACTCCTGGGACTCCTTGTTCTGCGCCATCTTTAGGTAGAATGCAGCAACAAGTCTCGGGTGGAGCCTCTGTGGTCTTGCAGTCAGTCAGATTTGTATTCTGACTTAGTCAGTCAGATGACTGATACCACTTGTTGCACTAACAGGGTGACAAGCCCTGAGTTCTGTGTCCTGAAGATTAGTCAGTCTATACTGATCATCCATTTTATACTGAGTGTTCCCCCTACAACCATTCACATTCTCTCTGAGATTCCTTTATCCTGAGTCCAAAATAGTTATTCCCCTTGACCTTATGCATTTTGATCAGAGATTCAGATAGAATCTCCTAAGCCTGGGTCAAGTAGTCCTAACTCTACTGATAACTCAACAAACCTGGTTTCAGGCAAAGCCTTAGTCAGGATGTCAGCTCTCTGTTTTTCAGTAGGGACTCTCTCCATCCTGATGTCCTTCTTCTCAACATGATCTCTGATAAAATGATGCCTGATGTCTACATGCTTACACCTTGTATGTAAGACTGGGTTTTGGGATATGGCAATGGCACTATTATTGTCACAATAGATTGGGACTTCAGTGGCCTCTATTCGGTAGTCTCTCAGTTGTTGTTTCAGCCAAAGGATCTGAGAACAACAACTGCCTGCTGCCATATACTCAGCCTCAGTAGTAGACGTTGCAACACTGGTTTGCTTCTTAGAAAACCAAGAGATCAGTTTACTCCCTAGAAACTGACATGTGCCTGTAGTTGATTTTCTATCAAGTCTACAGCCTCCATAATCAGCATCTGAATAGCCAGTCAGTTCTAGGTTGTCATCAGAGGGATACCAAAGTCCTAGATTGACTGTACCTCTCAGGTATTTCAGTATCTTTTTGGCACTCTCTAGATGACTCTTCTTTGGATCAGACTGATACCTTGCACAAACTCCAACTGCATAAGTGATGTCAGGACGACTAGCAGTCAGGTACAATAAAGATCCTGTCAGTGCCCTATATTCAGTCTGATTTACTGAGACTCCTTCTTTGTCAGGATCCAGCTTCTCATTTGTGTTCATGGGAATACGTGAGACTTTGCTGGACTGAACTCCAAATTTCTGAATCAAGTCCCTCGCATACTTGGACTGATTAATGAAAATTCCGGAGTCAGTTTGCCTGACTTGGAGACCCAGAAAGAAATTCATTTCTCCCATCATTGACATCTCAAATTTCCTAGTCATCAGCTTGGAGAATTTCTCACAAAGCTTCAGATTAGGAGATCCAAATATTATGTCATCCACATAAATCTGAACCAAGAGAATGTCTTCCCCTTCGGTGATCCGGAAGAGGGTCCTGTCCACTGTTCCTTTTACGAACCCGTGGTCTATCAGGAATTGGGATAATGTATCATACCAAGCTCTCGGAGCTTGCTTCAGGCCATAAAGAGCTTTCTTCAGGTGATATACCTTGTTACCAACTTCGAATCCAGAAGGTTGCTCAACATACACCTCTTCATTCAGTACACCATTAAAAAAAGCACTCTTTACGACCATCTGATACACTTTGAATTTCCTGAATGTTGCATAAGCCAGAAACAACCTGATTGCTTCCAATCTTGCGACTGGAGCAAAGGTCTCATCATAGTCGATACCCTCGGCCTGAGAGTAACCCTTTGCTACTAGTCTGGCCTTATTTCTGACAACAACATTCTTCTCATCCCTCTTGTTCTTAAAAACCCACTTGGTGCCAATAACATGTTGACGCCTAGGTCTCTCAACTAATTCCCAAACCTGTTTCCGCTCAAACTGATTGAGCTCATCCTGCATGGCTAGGATCCAGTTGGGATCAGCTAGAGCTTCTTCTATGCTTGTAGGTTCCTGATCACTCAGGAAGCAACAAAACATAGCGCTTTCGCCAAAGGACAACCTCGTCCTGACCCCCTCATTGATATCACCAATGATATCAGCCAATGAGTGATCATCTAGCCATCGCCTCCTGCTGACTGGAGCACTGGGAGCTACTGATGTTCCATTGCCTGATCCTGAAATATCAGTCTCGACAATAATAGGCAGAGAAGCGAAACGAGCAAGAACAGGGGATACTGAGTCATTTCCTGAGGGTTGACCAATATCAAAGAAATTGTTTCCCCCTACAGTGTTGGACTCAGTAACTGTCTCAGGTGCAGAAGCATCATCACCGACAGTACGTACCTCAGGTTGAGTCTGTCCTTCCGTCTGAGACTCAACATTTTCTGAGGCAGGGGCTTGCTGAGGGTTGGCCTGAAGTCCATCCTGATCTTCATCATCATCATCCCATCCCTTGGGAGCACTGACAAGTTTGATCTTGCATTCAGGATTCTTCAGACTCAGTCTTGTTACCCTTTTAGTAATTCCCTCAGTGTCAGGACTTGGAACATGTTTCCTATGCACTGATGCAGTCTCATCAAACACAACATGAGGTGTTTCCTCCACACAAAGGGTCCGACAGTTATACACCCTGAAGACTTTACTGACTGAGGAGTATCCTAAGAAAACTCCCTCATCAGATTTGCTATCAAAGGCTTTCAGCTGGTCTTTCCCATTGTTCAGGATGAAACACTTACATCCAAAAATATGGAAATAAGAGATGCGAGGCTTCCTCTTGTTCCAAGTTTCATAGGGTGTCTGAGCATGTTGTTTGTTCAGCATAGATCGGTTCTGAGTGTAGCAGGCAGTTTTTGATTGCTTTCAGCCAACATAGTCCTGGCAGCTTCCTTCAGGGTTCAATTCCTTCTTTCAGCTACCCCATTCTGCTGAGGGGTCCTGGCTGCAGAAGTCTCATGAGCTATACCATGGTTAGTACAGAAGTCAGTTATAATAGAGTTTATAAACTCGGTTCCTTGATCTGATCGGATCCTGACTATGCTCTGACCCTGTTCAGTACTCAATTGCTTGAGTAACTCTGGAAGCTTGACCTGAGTCTCCTTTTTTTTCAGCAAGAAAATAACCCATGTGTACCTGGAATAATCATCAACAACAACAAGGGTATATTTCCTACCATTTATGCTGACAGGAGTTACTGGACCAAAGAGATCCATGTGCAGGAGCTGAAGCACTCTGTCAGTGGAGAAGGCTTCCTTCACTTTGAATGATGCTTTGGTTTGCTTGCCTTCCTGACATGCTCCGCACACGTGGTCTTTGCTAAAAACTTCATTAGGCAGACCATCTACAAGAGAGAGTCTAGAGATTTTGTTAATAATCTTGAAGTTTAAGTAACTCAGACGTTTATGCCAAAGCCAACTGAGCTCAGAGGAGCTCTTAGCGACCAGACAGGTTTCAGGAGGGCTGCTCTTGAAGTCAGCAAAATATACATTGCCCCTCCTGTTACCTGTAATCAGAACCTGTAGTGTAGATTTGTCCTTCACAAGACACATGTTAGATGTAAATTCTACACTATATCCTCGGTCACAGAACTGACTAACCGAGAGTAAGTTATGTCTCAGTCCCTTAACATATGATACATTCAGTACACGGACAGAGTCAATAACAAGGGTTTCGAATCCTCTGGTGAAACCCTTAGAGTTATCACCAAAGGTTACCTGCGGGCCTTCCTGAGCTACATAATCCTGAAGGAGATCACGAAATCCGGTCATGTGCCTGGAACATCCTGAGTCCAAGTACCAGTCCTTCATCAAATCCTCCTGTACTGAATTTCTAACCTAACTATCCTGAATTATTTTATCCTGAACAACTATAATTAGGCAAATTCATCAGGGGTTTTGGGATCTAATCAAAATACTCAGATTGTCCCAACAAAGATCTATATTTTTTAACTGAATTTCTGAAAGCAATGAACATGCTTTTTCTTCTTTTTTTTTTAAAAATATTTATAATGGGGGTCTTTTATTGTGGTGGCGGCGGCGGTCACTCCAACATTAGTGGTGGTGCAATGTAGGTGGCTGAGTGTATTTTTTTAAATAGAGAGATTGCATGTGTGTTGATAAATTCCTCTACCAAGTAAATTAAGTGGTGTTAATCATTGAATTTATCAAATAAAATCATAAGATAAAGTAGTAATTGTGAATTGAATAAATAAGAGAAAAGAAATAAAAAATTTCATATATCTTTTTGTTCTTCAGAGTTGGAATTCCCCTTTTTAAATGGATTAGTTACATATTTATATGACTATTATAAGTATGAGGTGGCACCAACTTGTGTCACCCTTTCCCTTCTCGTGACAAGTGTCCTCTATATAAGTATATATGTTTCTTAACGGGATAGAGATTTTTTAGGTCCCATAACTTTTGCCTTTTTCCAAATACATCCCAATAAAGTTAATTTATCCAATTACGTCCCAAATGTCTATTAAGTATACAATTTAAGTCCCAATAAAGTTAATTTATTCAATTACGTCCCAAATGTCTATTAAGTATACAATTTACGTCCCAAATCTTACCGGATTTAACCGGAGTAAGCAAATCGAAGTCGTTTTGGCCCATGTGCCGATCACGTGCCATTTAAATTGGGGCTTTCCGGCGTGTTGGTGACATGGAATTTATTTTTAAATTTTCAAATAATTTTTTCTGTCAAAATAAATTAATGGATTTCCACCTTATTTTCTAATACTTAATAAAAATGAATAATTAAAATATTTGGGGAGGAAGAAATACTATGTTCTTCTGCAATGAAATTTTTTTGGGGAAGAAGAAATGCTGATACGAGGAGCCTCAAGTGCAATGGAGTTCTTCTGATACAATTGAATTATTTGGGGAAGAAGAGGACGAGATTCCTTTTAAATTAGGGAATTTTTTGTTTTTTAATTTTTCATTTTTATTAATTATTAGAAAATGAGGTGGAAATCCATTAATTTATTTTGGCAAAAAAATTATTTGAAAATTTAAAAATGAATTTCATGTCACTAGGACGCCGGAAAGCCCAATTTAAATGGCACGTGATCGACACATGGGGTCAAAACGACGTCGTTTTGCTTACTCCGGTTAAATCCGGCGAGATTTGGGACTTAAATTGTATACTTAATAGACATTTGGGACGTAATTGGATAAATTAACTTTATTGGGACGTAAATTGTATACTTAATAGATATTTGGGACGTAATTGGATAAATTAATTTTATTGGGACGTATTTGGAAAAAGGCAAAAGTTATGGGACCTAAAAAATCTCTATCCCGTTTCTTAATCATGAAGTAGTCCTTTCCATGTATATGTGTTACATATTTATACGACTATTATATATGTTTCGTAACCTTATTTCCAAGCAGCTCGCCCCCTATAGTACTTCACAAGGGATTTTCGGCCTTTGTTTCTTTCACATCCACGTGTAATTAGATTCTTGTATTCTTCTAGTCATAATTCTAATTAGTGTCCTTCCTGGTGAGTAGGTTACGCCGCAGCTTTAATTAATCTTCTTCTTAAACTAACACGTGATTTGCTTATATCAACTGCGTGTATTTTTAGAGGTGGGTGTATATTTTCAGGGGAGAAATATGAGAGTATATGTGGTATTTCATATGTATTTTAAAATATTAAAATTATTAAATGAACGATGCCAACAGATGCAAGTTCATATTACTTGGGCCTAAAATAAAAACAAGTGGCCCAAGCAATTACTTATTTAGCCCAACTCATCAATTTCGGGCCAATGGAACTGACTTGAGGTCCAATTCTAAAAATTCAAAGACCAACTTATTTGCTATATAATTAGTAAGAGACCACAGCTATTTGAACCCTCATAATTTGTTAGCACACCCTTCCACTTAGCATACTTCATATATATTGTACACCACCTAGGAAAGACCTAAAATACCCT
>JAPKLY010000334.1:328564-400108 GCA_026898435.1 Prunella vulgaris | reverse complement strand
TACTTCATATATATTGTACACCACCTAGGAAAGACCTAAAATACCCTTACCCTTCCCTTTCTTAAAACATACCTCCCACACTTATCTTAATTTTCAAGATATCCAGAATCTGGAAACTTATCGTTACCCTGATTTATTTGCAAAGAACAAGACAAGGGAAATAAATGACATCATAATTAATCATTAATGTTATTTGTCATGTATTAAAGATAATGAAGTATAATATTATGGCAAAAACGGTGTAAATTAATTTTAATTATTCCACAATATCTTTAGTGTATTTACTTTATCTTATTCTACTTAAAACTCGTGCCAAGGAATAAATTCATTCATACACTAATACCATATGCTTCCTGGCCTATATATACCAATAAGAAACACAAAAATATATCACCAAAAATTAAATTTCAATATAATTATTAAAGGTTTATATGATGGGCAGAAGCAACTATGTAATCATCTTGGCTCTTATTTTGGCTTTAGGTAAGATTTCTAAATTATCGATTTTTGCATTGATTTGTATCGCAATACCATATTTTTTAACCCATAATTTATTAGGGAGTTGTGTTTTAAGAATAATATTTTTCAAAATTCTAAATGTTGGACAATAGCTTTTTTCTTTGTTGTTGCAAATGTAGGCCGGTAAGTTTTGATCTTTTACAGATTTAGCCGACAATTTTTTTCCCGAAAATTAAGGCCTATAAAATGAAAAAAAAAATTATATTGCCTGTATTTGCAATATATATATATATATATATAATATATTCTAAAATAAAAATAAAATAAGTTAATTACATGATATTGTACGATTATTAATACTTTGATATGTCTATAGAGCTGATGGATTTTATATTTGACAGTTAATTTTTAATTATATTAATGCAGCTATGGGAGAAATGGATGCAAGGAATATTGGTAGCAGAATGGAAATAAAGAAAGCCATTTGCACAAGCGCTAATGGAAAGATATGCAGTCCAACGTATGCTGAGAGTGAGTGTCTGAGTTGGTGCAGCAAAACATTTGCCAAACAGAATCCAGAGGGTACTTGTGATGCGGGCATCTTTGGACAACCAAGATTTTGCACTTGCTACCATGATTGTTAAATCTATACAATTATTTTAAATAAATGTATTGTTTTCTATATAATGAATAGAAAATGTGTCATGACTTGAGTGCAAGATTTCGCTTGATTGCGTTTTTTTTTTTATTCCTCTACTTTTACTATGTCACTTTTGGTGCAATTTTGATTAAATTAATTTTAACAAGTCATTATAAAAAAAAAAAACACAAAATCTTGGGTGCACCAAGTGCACAGTGGAATTTAGGTTCAATTTTAATTTTAATTTTGACTAGTCCAATTTAGATATGGGCTGGTCAAAATTAATTTTAAAATTGAAGTTTAATTAAGGGTGCATGGCATTGGCACCCAAGAAACACTCATAGAAAGATTGTCTGCGGGCAAAGGTTTTGGGCGAGGTAACAGGTTTGGCGAGTCCTCTTGTCAAAGGCAACAATTCAACATGTCCAATGAAAATAGCTATTAGGTAATACTTGATAAATAAATTTTAAAGATAATAAAATAATAAATTAAAAAATTATTTGAATGTAATACCTATGTACATAATTGAGATTTGGTTCTTTGAATAACTTAATTTTTGGGCCGCAGTCATTAAAAAAAGATGCCCAATTTATATACATGATGTTTGTTCGCATGTCCAATTACCCATCATAAAATATTAATACACAAAATCTTTTGTGCACCAAAATGCATAGTATACATTTAAAATTTGAGTTTAATTTTAATTTTGACTATTTCAATTTCGATATGAGCTAATTAAAATTAATTTTAAAATTGAGACTCAATTAAAGGTGCATGACATATACCCAAATGCACCCAAAATACACTCATATTAATAATATCCTCTTTGAAAGAAACTATGATTTTCTCACTCACCCATTCTTCAATAGTCATTTCTTCAATTTTCTTTTTTCTCACTATTTATCTCCCCCTTCCTTCTCGTCTCGTCTATGCCCTTTCTCTCCCATCCTCCTCTTTTTTTCTTTCTTCTTCCCTATACCACCACCACCACAGCCATACCTCTTCTTCTCCTAAGCTTCCCTCCACCTAAAGGAAATTTTAATTATTCATCTTCTTTAAATATTCGAATTCTGGATTTCTGAAATTTTTTTAATTCATTGACTAATTACGAAAATATTTGTCAAATTATTGTTCAATATTTCTTCAAAATAATTTATCAAATTACTTTTAAAAAAATCTTTGAATAAGCTCTATATTTTTTAACTGAATTTCTGAAAGCAAGGAACATGCTTTTTCTTTTTCTTTTTTAAAATCTTTATGGTGAGGGTCTTTTATTGTGGTGGTGGTGGCGGCGGTCACTCTAACATTAGTGGTGGTTCAATGTGGGTGGCTGGGTGTATTTTTTTCAAAAAGAGAGATTGTGTGTGTGTTGATAAATTCCTCTACCAGGTAAATTATGTGGTGTTAATCATTGAATTTATCAAATAAAATCATAAGATAAAGTGGTAATTGTGAATTGAATAAATAAGAGAAAAGAAATAAAAAATTTAATATATCTTTTTGTTCTCTAGAGTTTGAATTCCCCTTTTAAAATAGATTAGTTACATATTTATATGACTTCTATAAGTATGAGGTGGCACCAACTTGTGTCACCCTTTCCCTTCTCGTGACAAGTTTCCTCTAATATAAGTATATATGTTTCTTAACCATGAAGTAGTCCTTTCCATGTATATATGTGTTACACATTTATAAGACTATTATATATGTTTCTTAACCTTATTTCCAAGTTGCTAGCCCCCTATAGTAATTCACAAGGGATTTTCCACCTTTGTTTCTTTCACATCCAAGTGTAATTAGATTCTTGTATTCTTCTAGTCATAATTCTAATTAGAGTCCTTTCTGGCGAGTAGGTTACGCCGCATCTTTAATTAATCTTCTTCTTAAACTAACACGTGACTCGCTTATATCAACTGCGTGTATTTTTAGAGGTGGGTGTATATTTTCAAGGGAGAAATATGAGAGTATATGTGGTATTTCATATCTATTTTAAAATATTAAAATTATTAAATGAACATACTGCCAGATGCAAGTTCATATTACTTGGGACTAAAATAAAAACAAATGGCCCAAGCAATTACTTATTTAGCCCAACTCAACAATTTCGGGCCAATGGAACTAACTTAGAGGTCCAATTCTAAAAATTCAAAGACCAACTTATTTGCTATATAATTAGTGAGAGGCCACAGTTATTTGGACCCTCATAATTTGTAAGCACACCCTTCCACTTAGCGTACTTCATATATATTGTACGCCACCTAGGAAAGACCTAAATTACCCTTACCCTTCCCTTTCTTAAAACATACCTCCCACACTTTAAATGCATACTTAATTTTGAAGATATCCAGAATCTGGAAACTTATCTTTACCCTATTTTATTTGCAAAGAACAAGACAAGGGAAATAAATGACATCATAATTAATCATTAATGTTATTTGTCATGTATTAAAGATAATGAAGCATAATATTATGGCAAAAACAGTGTAAATTAATTTTAATTATTCCACTATTTAAAACTCGTGCCAAGGAATAAATTCATTCATACACTAATATCATATGTTTCCTGGCCTATATATACCAGTAAGAAACACAAAAATATATCACTAGAAATTAAATTTCAATATAATTAATAAAGGTTTATATGATGGGCAGAAGCAACTATGTAATCATCTTGACTCTTATTTTGGCTTTAGGTAAGATTTCTAAATTATCGATTTTTGCATTGATTTGTATAGCAATACCATATTTTTTAACCCATAATTTATTAGGGAGTTGTGTTTTAAGAACAATATTTTTCAAAATTCTAAATATTGGACAATAGTTTTTTTTTCGGTGTAAATGTAGGCCGGTAAGTTTTGATCTTTTACAGATTTAGCCGACAACTTTTTTCCCGAAAATTAAGGCCTGTAAAATGAAAAAAAAAACTATATTGCCCATATCTGCAAAAAAAAAAATTAATATAATATATTCAAAAATAAAAATAAAACAAGTTAATTACCTGACATCGTACGATTATTTATACTTTGATATGTCTATAGGGCTAATGAAATTTATATTTGATAATTAATTTTTAATTATATTAATGCAGCTATGGGAGAAATGGATGCATGGGATATTGGTAGCAGAACGGGAATAAAGAAAGCCATTTGCAAAAGCGCTAATGAAAAGATATGCAGTCTAACGTATGCTGAGAGCGAGTGTCTGAGTTGGTGCAGCAAAACATTTGCCAAACAGAATCCAGAGGGTACTTGTGATGCAGGCATCTTTGGACAACCAAGATTTTGCACTTGTTATCATGATTGTTAAATCTATATAATTAATTTTCAATAAATGTATTGTTTTCTATATAATGAATAGAAAATGTGGCATGACTTGAATGTGAGATTTCACTTGATTGCTTTTTTTTTTCCTCTCCTTTTACTGTGTCACCTTTGGTGCAATTTTGATTAAATTAACTTTAACAAATCATTATAAAAAAAACACAAAATCTTGGGTGCACCAAGTGCATAGTGGAATTTAGGTCTAATTTTAATTTTAATTTTGACTAGCCCAATTCAGATATGGGCTGATCAAAATTAATTTTAAAATTGAGGCTTAATTAAGGATGCATGGGATGCATCCAAGAAACACTCATAAAAAAATTGTTGCGGGCAAGGGTTTTGGGCGAGGTAACAGGTTTGGCGAGTCCTCTTGTCAAAGGCAACAATTCAACATTATGTTCAATGATAATACCTATTAGCTATTACTTGATAAATAAATTTTAAAGATGATAAAAAACAAATTAAAAAATTATTAGAATGTAATACCTATGTACATAATTGAGATTTGGTTCTTTGAATTAGTTAATTTTTGGGTCGTTTATATACATGATGTTTGTTCGCATTACACACATTGGACGAGTAAAATTAATACACCCATCATAAAATATTAATACACAAAATTTTGGGTGCACCCATGAGATTTGAGTCCAATTTTAATTTTAATTTTGACTAATTCAATTTTGATATAGGCTGATTAAAATTAATTTTAAAATTGAGACTCAATTAAAGACAAAATAAACCCGTATTTTTTTTATCGGTAAATACACCCGTATTAATAATACCCTCTTTGAAAGAAACTCTGATTTTCTCGCTCACCTGTTCTTCAATAGTCATCTCTTCAATTTTCTTTTTTCTCCCTATTTATCTCTCCCCTCCTACTCGTCTATGCCCTTTCTCTCCCATCTTCCTCTTTTTTTTCTTTCTTCTTCTCATACCACCACCTCTTCTTCTCCTCAGCTTCCCTCAACCCAAAGGATTTTTTAATTATTCATCTTCTTTAAATATTCGAATTCTGGATTCATAAAATTTTTTAATTCTTTGACTAATTACGAAAATATTTGTCAAATTATTGTTCAATATATATATCTTCAAAATAATTTATCATATTACTTTTAAAAAATATCGTTGAATAAGTTCTATATTTTTGAACTGATTTTTTGAAAGCAAGGAACATGTTTTTTTTTTAAGAAATTCTTTACTGTAAGGGTCTTTTATTGTGGTGGTGATGGCGGTCACGCCAATATTAGTGGTGGTGCAATGTGGGTGGCTGGGTGTCTTTTTTTTCAAAAAGAGAGACTGTGTGTGTTGATAAATTCCTCAAGCAAGTGAATTGTGTGGTGTTAATCATTGAGTTTATCAAATAAAATCATAAAATAAAGTGGTAATTGTGAATTGAATAAATAAGAGAAAAGAGAGAATAAAATTAATATATCTTTTTGCTTTCTTAGAGTTGGAATCCCCTTTTAAAATGGATTAGTTACATATTTATATGACTATTATAAGTATGAGGTGGCACCATCTTGTGTCACCCTTTCCCTTCTCGTGACAAGTGTCCTCTCATATAAGTATATATGTTTCTTAACCATGAAGTAGTCCTTCACATGTATGCTGGTTTGTGGTGTGCGAGCAACACTGCAGCTGGAGCGATCAGTTTGTCCTCCGGGTAAGTTCCTAGGCAAGCAGCTTCTTCTGGGTAAGTGTGAGCAGTGATGTTGGTCGCGATGTTGGGCAACATTGGATCCAATATCAGGCGAACAACTTGCATGATGGATGAGCAGGTGCGATTCTGGCAAGGTGGGCGACCAGCCTTGCTCCGAGTAGCCTTTCTATTTTGGTGTAGGAGTTGGCGAGTTGTGCCTTTGTGGGAGCAATGATGTGGAGGTTGCGAGCAGCTCAATGTTGGAGGCGAAGTAACGTTCTCTTTGACTAGTTGCTCGCTTATAGGCAAGCAACATGATGTAAGAGGCAAGCATAAGCTGTTGGGGACGAGCAGGAAGGCTCTCGGGGTGAGCAACCCTAGTTTTAGGGGTGAACATGTGTGATGTTGATCGCGATGTTGGGCCAAATCGCATCCAACATCGGGCAAGCAGTGAGCATATATTTATTTTGGCAAAGATAAGGTCTTGGTGAGCCGCTCGTCCCCTCTAGTAATTCACAAGGGATTTTCAGCCTTTGTTTCTTTTACATTCGCATGTAATTAGCTTCCTTTATTCTTCTAGTCGTAATTTCAATTAGTGTCCTTCCTGGCGAGTAGGTTACGTCGCAGCTTTAATTAATCTTCTTCTTAAACTAACATGTGACTCGCTTATATCAACTTCGTGTATTTTCAGAGGTGGGGTGTATTTTCAAGTGAGAAATATGAGAGTATATGTGGTATTTCATATGTATTTTAAAATATTAAAATTATTAAATGAACGTACTGCCAACAGATGAGAGTTCATATTACTTGGACCTAAAATAAAAACAAGTGGCCCAAGCAATTACTTATTTAGCCCAACTCAACAATTTCGGGCCAATGGAATTGACTAGAGGTCCAATTCTAAAAATTCAAAGACCAACTTATTTGCTACTACCTCCGTCCCAGGGGTATTTGTACCCCTGGGATGGCATGTGGTTTAAGAAAAATATTATTTTTTTTAAATAAAGTAGTGATATATGGGTAAATGTGTGGAAAATTTCGTGAGTGTACACGCAAATCGATGTTTCCCTTTTAAGTAGTGTGCAAATTGATTTGGGACAACCCAAAATAGAAAGTGTACAAATTGGTTAGGGACGGAGGGAGTATATAATTAGTAAAAGGCCACAGTTATTTGGACCTTCGTAATTTGTAAGCACACCCTAACACTTAGCATACTTCGTATATATTGTACGCCACCTAAGAAAGACCTAAAATACCCTTACCCTTTCCTTTCTTAACACATACTAACCTGGGTCTTTCTATGGTCAAGAAAGGGCGAAGCAGGAAGGCTTCGCCCGTTCTGACGTCAGTAAACCCCCTAAATACCGTTGGAGTCATGATCAAACGTACGATATTATTTTGAAGAGATTGTACTTTACACTAGGGCGATTGCACTATGCATAAAACGATCGCATGGTTAAAAAAAATAATTAATATTATTAAATTAAATTAAAATTACCAAATTATCCTTTTAATTAAAATATTATTATATCTTGATATATTTTAATCAAATTAAAATTTATGTTTTAAAAATTTTTACACCCATCAGAGGAACCCTACTCCCCAATTGCACATCCAATTTTATCTAATTTCAAGATTCACTTTCAATTGCACTAAATAGTTCGCCCATAATTAAGGCGGTCTGAGGTGAGCTTCCAGTGGCCATAGGATGGAGCGCGTTTTCGACGGATGTGGGTGTTCTCCCAGGCCTTTCGAATCCGGCGAGGCGCGTTAGCCCAGGCCAGTCGAATCCGACGAGACTGCAATTTCGCCCAGCGAGTCGTCCTAATTTAGCACTTTTCGATTTTTTTTTTTAATAAAACGAAGGTGCGCATATGAGGTCCTTGAATTACAAATTGGGGCGCTAATTTCCAAAAGAGCAGAAGCACATATTCTCTTTGAATCCTCTTCTCAATTTTGGCAATCATTTGTCAAATTAATTTTATTTAATTCAAAAATCAAAACCTTAATATACAAATCTGATGACTTCCCTAAGATTTTGGTAGTTTTCAAAAACAAATCAAAAATTAATTTCAAAATGTCAGTTAAAATAAATATTCACTTAAAATTTTCAAAATATTTTAAGTGATTGAAAGTTGGGAATTAGGGTTCATCAAAATTGGATTTTTTATGAATGTTAGAAAAATAATTTTAATTTAATTTAAAAGTAATTGTTTTTTTGATATAAAATATTTTTATAATTTTTAAAATTAAAAATAATTTTTTAATTTTTTAAATTACAAAAGGGTACTTTAGTAATTTTCTATATTTTATTTATTATAATTATTATTTTTTTGCCTTGGGCGAAATTATATAGTCCAGTGCAATATAATATTATTTATCGATATTTCATTGGTTTACTGACGTGAGGAAGGGGTTTAAATTATTTTAAAATCCGATTCATTCCTGACATCCCAAAATTATAGTCTGTCGTTTCACCATGTCGTTGTGGTGGGTGTACTAATTATGTTTGAATCTTGTTTTTGAATTTTGGTAAATAGTTTAAATTCTCTTTTTTTTCTTTTCTAAAATTTGGTTTTTTTCTATCAAAAATATTCTTATTTTACTTTTTTTCTCTCTCGAAATTTTTGTCTAATTGCATTTCTTTTGTATGAACAGATGTCCTAAATTTTTATATCACGCCTAATTTTTTAATTTAGTTATTTGAAAACACAAACATATTTTGGAATTTTTTTGAAATCTCATCGTCTTTTCTAAATGCCAAGTCTGAAAATATCAAATTCATCAAAACAAAAAGACAAACAGGTCAAATTATTTATGCTATCAAATCCACGTCCCCCAACCCATATTATTTAAGGAAACTACACTTATAAGCATAATAGAACATAAAATTAATCGTAAACAGCCAAAAGAATTTAGAAAAGAAAATTTAGTAAAAAGAAGCATACATATATATACGTATCTAGTACCATTATTACAACCTCATTTCTTCAATATCGACCAAAATAGAGTTCATATAACCTGTATGACGATCACTACAGAGACAGGTGAAGAAATTGTCCTAATTTTCTCATAGTGGTGATCGACGTGTCAAGTATTATGAGGAAGGGTGTGCTACTAACATATTGTAACTAAAAATGAAGGAATGATATTATAGACATTGAGTAAGTCTCTTGTGCACCAGTTGCACCGTGCAACTCAAGTGTATTTTTAAACAGTTACACTATTTATTATTGAAAAGTTACACAAATTATTACTGAAAAATTACACCATTAAAGATACACTTTTCAATAATAACATTATTGACTTTTAAGTAGTATTTTGTGTAACTTTTTAAAAATGAACTTGAGTTGCACAGTGCACCAGGTGCATACAAGACAAATGTCTATCTTTTTCAAATTAATCTATACTACATAAAAATCTATACTATATAAAAAAAGCTTTCCACTGTTAATATATTTTTTTTGGACGATTATACATTTGACAATTTTTATTTCATATCATTTACTCACACCCATTTATATTCTCATTTCTACTTATCATTGCACGACTTATGTACGGACCTAACACAAAAGCTAACTAACCTGACAGAGTCAAAGTTATAAGCAAATTCAACCTAGGATGACACAAATTACGAAGGCGGCTACCTGGATTCAGACATGCATTTAATGAGCATTACACAAATTAATGCTTAGAATTTCTGCATGAAGATCAAGATGAACGTTGATATACAAAAATAGCATAATTTGTAAGTTTTCTCTCCTACGAGAAAATTTTCAAATTATGTCTATAAAAACATAGTTTCAAGATGAGAAGAAGTTACGGAAAACACTCAAGCTCACGCAAGAACTCAAGCATTTAAACTTTCTAAGCATTCAAGAAAGCACTCGAAAAATCTATAGTTTTCCAAATACTTTTTTATAGTAAAGGCTATCTCAAATCAGTTGGAACTCACTCAAAGCCAAAGCAAAGAAGTTAGGTGGAGAGTAATCTGAGAGTAAGTTGAGAACGTTACTCAGTCTGAAATTTGGAGAGGAGTATGACTCAGAGCAATCTTATGGATCAAGACATAAGATATGTTCTTGGTCAGTGTACCTTGACACTACATATCAAGGAATTCTCTTATTAAATCAGGAAAAGTAGAAATATGAGAATTTAATTATAAACCACTGTAAATAGCATGTGTCATTTACTGCTTATTTCATTTGTGTATTTGGAATAAAGTCTTTTTCAAGAGTGTTAGAAATTTTTAAAATAAAAATCCGCAGCCAACATGTTAAGGTTGATAGTTGTCCAATCTATAGGTTACTTAACCTTGCATTAGAAAATGTATCAATTACTAGCCTCTCTTAACTTTGACAAGCTTCAAAGTACCATGTCAGTGTCACTCATGCTACTTGTTTTTAAGTCATGAGGTAATAAATTCAAATTATTATTTAATCGATAAAAAATATATATGACGAGGCAAGTATTTGCTAAATAATTAATGGAAATAAACTTCAAAACAAAAAAAGACATTTTTTTATCAATCTTAATTGGCAAAAGCGACGCGAATACTTCTGAGATCAAAAGCAATATATTTCAAAACATTGTGAATAGTTAGTAGTATTACCTTTCACATGAAAAGCATTATCATTTGCTGCTTATTGCAAGGCTCATAATCACAAGTTCCCACAAACATCTGAGAAAGAGCATGTGAGTATCATGTAACGTAGCAGATGCACAAGCTGCAATGGGGTTTGCTATTTATTTATAGACAAATCTAAAGCTGATTCTTTGCAGCATATATTTAAGGCAAAGCAAACCATTTAAGCCAAAAAACAACTGAAAGTAAAAAGACATGTGTATAATAAAGTCTTCTTTAGAGAGGTTTTCTGAGTTTGGTATCTGGCAGATTCTGATCACGAGCTCGCCCCATAAACCCGAATTCTTTGTTCAATCGGGACCCTACAATACAGGCACGTAGCTTTACCTTTCTTACCATAATTTTCATTGCAGTTAGCACAGATAACTTGATGAGCACAAGGAAGAAAAACGACTGAAACTTCATCTTTCATGCAAATCATGCATTCCCTGTCAGAGTTGACCCCCTTTTCTGGATTTTCTTCCAAATCAAGCTGATGAAGCAGCCTTGCTATGGTTTCTCCTTGGGGGTTTAAACCATTAGAGTTGACTGTCCGAGAATCGTTCGATTGATTGTCCAAATCAGTCAGTTGGGCAGAATCTTTGAGGCGGGCATATTCCTGCTCAAGGCGTTGGAGATCGTCTTTGTGGCGCTGGAAATCTATCTCTATCTTTAGGCGGAGAGCCTCCAGCTTCCGTTTGTTATTAGCCTCGGAAGCTTCTTTAAGGCGTCGCTCCTCCTCCAGCTGTGTGAGAACCGACTCTTTGGTCTTCTGTTCCTGCCTCCACTTTGCCTTTCACATGGAAGTTCACACACAATTATTTGCTACTAACTTTAAGAAGACCAAAGGTTACTGTATAATGTGGTATTGAGAGACAGCATATATAGTAGGAGAAGATAAGAAAGCAATGTGTTCAGAAAGGGGGCACATATGTCAGCAAGTGTTGTGAATACTTTCACATACAAAGATGAAAGCATTGAAAATGCATAAACATAGATGCATGCGGAGGTCCGTTTGCTTGTATAAGAAATTAAGTTGCTAGAAATTTGTCTCAAAGAGGAGAATGTAAATGGCCTTGAAAAGAACACTCTCACAAATCAATTTGAAAATATGGGTACACAAAAGACGATAATGTCTTTTAAAAGCTTCACGATCAATGGAACACCACAAATATGCACCATTACTTGCCAAGCTCAAAGCTGATAATAAATACATAATGGTTTTAGAGAAACAAAGATTTGTCAGGAAAGAATTTTAAGTTCTTAGTCTGTGGCTAATGCCAGATAAACAGAGGAACATACAGTGAGAAAAATATTAGGGAAACTGAGTTATAAAAGACCAATGTATAACGACAATATGGGAAATCATACAGATAAAACAGAATACTGAGTTCTGACAGCAGCTCATTCGAAAAACTAATATTCAGTCTTCTTCAGATCATTCTTGTAGTAGATATTAATTATCAAGGAGCAACACAGCTAAAACAGATTTTAGATTCAACTCCATGAATTTCAGTTTGGAAAAAATTGATCACAATTTTCAAGTTTAACGGGCTTCTTCCCTTTCTTTTTTTGAGATGCTAAAAACAAGCTGTAAAAGTTGGCCAATATGGAAAATTATGCTCCTCTAAGTCCCAATGACTTGAATAGCAAATATATCTATAAAATTAGCAGATTTTTTATGTATCCACGCATATTGTCATAAGATGTGTTTAAAGGTGTCAATGACTATATGTGCACACCACTTTACTAGAATTTCTCATCAAATATAGGTGAATCATGCAACTAGCACATTGGAACATCTTCAACATTCACTTGTTATCATGTTTGAGCACGCCAACAGAACGTAACTGTATGTACAGATTCAACAGCAATCTTATCCAAGTATAGGTGAAATCCAGTAGAGCTCCATGAAATAATGTCATTAATCCACTATGCTGGGTCGCCTATATGAATCACGTCATCGTGTTCGGTTTAAGCACATACTCATAAAAAAAAAAAATTATTATTGTTTCTGAAATATAGATCATCTGAAATCCAGTAAAAACACTAATAAGGCTTAGACCGGAAGATGACTCCATACTTGAATACATTGAAAAATATCACAGACAAAAAAGCCAAAGATTAAGCCACTAAACCAAATGGGGTGGAGCATTAAATTCGGAGTATAATGAATATAGAAGCAATATCCTGCAAATAAAAAATTGATTATTAGAATAACAACTCATTTGAGTAAGGTGTACCTCAGCTTCCTTTGTGCAAGCCTCAACCTGAGCCAACTCCTGCTGTAACTCTGAGATTTTCTGTTTCTCCCCTGCAATTTCTTCTTGCATCTTAGTTTTCTGCTTCTCCCAAGCTAAAAGCCTCTTAAGGCATTTTTTCTCCCTTTTTGCAACTTCCAAACAGGCTGTTACAGATTCAGAAGCACTCAACTTAGATGCCTCCATCTCCGCTCTAATTTCTGCATTTTCAGTCTCAAGTTTCCTAACAGCAGCATTTGCACGATCAACTTGACCACTAGCCATCCTCAAAGCATTCTCCATATCAGTGAGCCTTTTCAGGGTTGTGTCCTCAAGGGTCTGTTTACCCTTTTTCAGCCTCTGAGTCTCGTCTCTCTCCATTCTCAACATCTTAAGTTCAGTCAAATCATGACTAAGCTTTCTTGCAGCTTGCATTGCCTTTTGGTGGGCCCACTCTTTACGTTCCTTCATTTGTTTCTCCAAGTCCTTTATCTGATGGATCAAACTTAGGATCATTTCGTCCTTTTGATCTAGAGCCACTTGCTCTGTATTTTCATCAAGATTCAAATCACGAAACTTACTCATCACTGAGTTCACTACATCTTGATTTCTTGAATCCTCACTTTGTCCCGCTGGAACCCCAGCACTCCCACCACTTGATGAATTGCCACCAGACAGAGAACTGGGGCAAGCCTGTGATTGGCCGTGAAACTGCTTCGAGTTTGCCCTGAATCCTGCAGCGAACATGGCAACATTCCTCTTCAAAAGGTTCTTCATTGATGGACTAAGGTTAAATCTCTTTGGACATTCAATCTCTCTCTGCAATGCCATTTCTGATGCATATGACAAGAATCCATTCATTCCATTCATTGGGAACTCAGATGTCCCACCATTCCCAAAGCCCCAACCTCCATGAAACCTACACAATGCGGGGGCAACCCCAATGGGCCCCCCATTTGTAACAACTCCCTCTGGGCACAAAACACTGCTTGGGGAGGCACCTTCACACACATTCCCATTCTCATTCCCATTTCCATTCCCACTACTACTCACACTAGGGGATGGCAAAACTGGAACATCCATTACACTAGCACGACCAATATGGAGATCATTCATCAGCAAACACCACATAGCATCCCCCTTAGTCAATTGGGGTCTGAGTTGTTGCAACAAACAAACCATTCCCGCAAGAGAATACTCCTCCAGCTGCCTCAAGTCTGCAAATGAAGGCTCGGGCTCTTCGCCATTCGCCTCATTACTACCACCACTACTCAGGTAAGCCAAACAATTATGTAAGATATTAGTCAAAACATCCATCCCACCATAAGTGTGCCCATTCCTCAAAGTAGCCTTCAGCGCCACCTCCTCATCATAACCCATTGCAACAAGCTTATTTACTGCCTCATTATACAAAAAATCCAAATTTTTCAACAAAATCTCCTCTAACTGTTCCTCAGTGCAGTACCCCCAGCCATTATCATCAAACACAGAACTCCCATTTGGGTTGGGCAACAGCATTGAGCTCTGTGTCAAGGTATTTAATGCCATGCTGTAACTTCTTGATTTCAATCCGGTTTTCGCATTCCCTGATTTATCCACATCGCCGTTTGTGTTAATGGCTGCAGAATGATCCGATTCGGGTTTCACCGATCGGGTCCTCCTATTGGTTCGGATGTGTTTCTCTCTAACAGTACAACCCATATCAAGAAATCCCCCAATTCGATTAAATAAATAAACAAAGAACAAGAACCCTATCAAAAAGCCAAAGCCGACACAATCAATTCAGCTGCACATATACATACAAGAAAGAACGGATGTACGGACAAATGGTGAGAGAAAAACTAGAGTCAGAAACTTACGGATTCAGATGACGATTCCGACCACGGCCCGATCAAAAACAGAGTGTTGTGAGTCAAAGGGAATTTTTGGTTGGCGGTAGTGGTGGAGGAGGAGGAGAAGGGGTATGCTTTTAGGAGGTTGTGATTTGTAGCAGCTGCCGAACTGGATGGGCTCTGGTTCGGATCCGAATATGGATCCGAGTCCAATTTGATATGATACCTTTTTGTTCTATTTAATATTATAAATATTACTTATTTATATTACTTCTTCTCTGGAAATTTATATTGCATATTACTTATTTATGATCTAAATTACAAAATGAAAGCAAAATACAATAAAAAAAAATACCTAGGAATTATCAACTTTTATTTCTAAAGCCCTTTAAAATTTTAAAAATTTTAATTTATGTTTCACAAAATACTTTTCAGGTGTTTTCTTTTAAAAAATAATAGTACATAGTTTAAGAGTTTTAGTGCATTGTATGTCTTTATTTTATTTAAGGAATTAAACCGAACTCATGAAATAAAAATTAATATTTCTATTTGTTAAAAATAAAAAGAATTTAATAAAAAAAGTTATTGTACTATATAGTTAGTGCATGATATATAATGAATTTAGATTCAATTTACTCGTTTTTATCCCATTTTCATTTGAGCAACACTTGTGTAGAAATTTCTACCGTAGAAATATCCATTTTTGAAAAATTCGCGGATCTAAACCGGGTCGGGTCAGATTTGGATTTTTTTCTAAAATTCGCGCAATTTGTAGTTCCAGGTTTTTTCGCTCTCAGGTATATTACAATTTGGACAAATGCGTGTTACAATTAGGCAAAATCTGTGTTACTAATTCTTAAAAAATAATTTTTTGTACTTTTCAAGTAACTATAAAGAAAATATGTATTTCTGCAAGTATAAATATGTGTTACTTAATTTATTTTTTATTCTCTTTGTTGATTTATGTTAATAATATGTTTTTTCGTTCCCAGATATGTTACAATTTGGGCAAATGAGTGTTACAATTAGGCAAAATCTGTGTTACTAGTTCTTAAAAAATTATTTTTTTGTACTTTTCAAGTAACTATAAAGAAAATATGTATTTCTGCAAGTATAAATATATGTTACTTAATTTATTTTTTATTCTCTTTGTTGATTTATGTTAATAATATGTTATTCATGTACTTAATACATCATTTAATACCTTATATATGTTATATAAAATATAATATATATTTTTATAAGGATAAATAAATGTTTGTGTATACAGTAACACACATTTGATCTTGCAGTAACACACATTTACTCTAATTGTAACACACATTTGTAGTAGCACACATTTACTCTAATTGTAACATACATTTGCAGTAACACACATTTACTCTAATTGTAACACACATTTACTCTAGATGTAACACACATTTGCAGTAACACAAATTTACTCCAATTGTAACATAAATTTGCAGTAATACATATTTACTCTAATTGTAACACATATTTGTTCCTCAATTTGTGTTATTATATGAGCATATATGTGTTACTATATGATAAAATATATTTTTATTAAGAATAAATATGTGTTACACATACAATGTAACATATACATGTGTTACATTGCATGAAAAATATTTACTTCTACAAAAATAAATGAATATGTGTAGAAAACAATATTTAATCTAGTTGTAACACACGTTTTGCCTTAAAGTAATATGCATTTGCCTAAACTGTAACATACCTAGGAGCGGAAAAAACTGAAATTACAAGCTGCGCGAATTTTAGAAAAAATACTCAAATTCGACCCGACCCGGTTTAGACCCGCGAATTTTCAAAAATGGATATTTCTACGGATCTTAGATCCGTAGAAATTTGTATATAAGTTTTTGTCTTTTCATTTATCGCCCAGCAATGATTGTTTGGTATTAGGACTTTTTTCTTAAATAATTATTTTAATAATTTTCACTTTTATCAATTTTTTATAAAAAATATGTTCTTTAAATATATATATATATATATATATATATTTAACTCCTTAAATGTTTCTTTTGATATAAAAATCTCTTCTCAATTGGAATTTTCTTTAAATATAATTTGTAACATTTTTTTAATGGGTGAGTCTCATGTGCAATATTGTATTGTCCAATATGCTATTAAAATGGAAATTTTCAAAAATTCACGGGTCAACAGGGTCAAAGTAACAAAATTCACGGATTTTGATTGGGTCGGGTCGGATTTAGGCTATTTTCAAATTTCAGATTTTTTTGCTCCCAGTTGGTGATACTATGTGAGTAAATTTATGTTACTATCAGGTCAAAACTGCTACTCTAAGAACAAATGTTATTATTTTTTTACATATATTCATTTATTTTTGTAGAAACAAACATTTTTAATACAGTGTAAGAGCAATATATGTGTTACTATAAGAAAAAATATTAGTTTTTCATAAATATTTATTGATTTTTATAGAAATAATTATTTTTTAACATTTTGCCTTACAGTAACACACATATGTTCATGTAGTATACATTCTGGGACTTTCGAGATATAATAACACATGTAAGGTATTATTACATTAATAACATATTATCAACATAAAATCAATAAAAAAATGAAAAATAAAGTAAGAAACATATATTTGTTCTTATAAAAATACATATTATCCTTATAGTTATTTTAAAAGTACAAAAAATTAATTTTTGAAGATGTACTAACACACATTTTGTCTTACAGTAACACACATATATTCATGTAGCATACATTCTGGGACTGCCGAGTTTTTTTCTAGAAAATTTTATTTGACCCGGCTTGACCCGGTAAGGATCCGCAAATTTTTAACTGGGTATATATATTGTACGGGTCGGGTTTGGTGTAATATTATATATTAGAATTTGTGTTCTTTAATACAAAAAATTCATTTTTGAAATTTTATTTTGCAATTTTTATTTTTATAAAAGTAGATTTTCTAGAAATGATAAATTGCAAATTTTAGTTTTAAATATCTTGTTTTTAATTAAATTTGTCTTTTCAACAAATTTTGTTGCTTTTTTAACTTAAAAAAATATGTTACTTTTCTTTAATTGAAATTTACCTTTTCTTTTATATTTTGCGCTAATTTCAAATATATGTGTAATAACAATTTATGTGAAAATAGATTTTATTAACACAAAAGGATGATATACAATTTATTTATTTAATTTAAAGGTCCTCTCTCTAGCTTAGACATTTGATTCTCCTCTTAAAGTTGACTTTGACTTGATAACGTTTATCCAAGAATTGCGACTTCTTATTTTGGATCAAGCGAAGTTTCTGGAAGATTATATAAAGAATGTCTCGAATTTGACAAAGAACGCTTTATGAATCTTTGATGCTGATTTAACTGGAAAACACTTGATTGGAGGGGTCTTAAACCTTGATCTCTAATCAAAGGGTGTTTGTGGTTGAGCTTGATGAAGAACGCTTGAATTTGGCGAAGAAAAGTTTGAAGGTGTCGAAGAACACTTTGAGTCTTCAAGTACTTCTTCGAAGATAAATGTCTGATTAGAGGGATTAGCTCTTAGTTTCTGGATCAAACAGTGTTTCTACTTGAACTGGACGAAGAACAGTTGAAATCGGCGAAGAACGTTTTAAGTCTTCAAGATGTTCGTTGAGTAGAAATGTCTAATTGTAGGGATTTAGGCCTTTGATATTGGATCAGATGTTGTTTCTGGTTGTTTTTTACAAAGAATGACTTCGAGTTTTGTAAAGAACGGTTTGAGTCTTCAAGTCAGACTGTAGGATTCCTCTTAGCTCAAGCTCATCTTGCTGAGTTGCTCGTCGCTGCTGCTCGTTGGTTTGTCTTATAATTGTTCATCTGGACCACGTTTGTATCACATAAACTGACCCCTATTTATGAGGTGGAAAGGTTAAAACCTTCCTTTTTTTAGCAGTGACACTGACCACGCTCCGGTTGACTAATGCAAATAATTGACAATATTAATGAATCAACCAAATTTATCATAATTAATTTCTGTCCTCTTCTCTATTTATACCCGATATTTATGGTCTCGAATAAATTTATCAAATGAAGTATTTATTGCCACATACGAGCACTGGAAAACTCGTAAATTTAATAATTTGTGCCGTGTACAATAATTAATTTTTACTATTTAATTTAGACTTAAATTATTGAATTCTTTAAATTAAAATAGTAATTTGAGTCAATATTTTTTTAATATTATACACGTGTTATTATTTATTTGAGTGTAAATTTTATTTGCTTACAAATGCACTCTCATGCTTTGTTCATGGTTATTTCTGCACTTGGAGTGAATTAAGTACGATGTTTAAATTCCTCACTTGAACTTTGGAGGATTGCATCCTTTACCCAAGACTTTGTTTGTGGACTTTGTGACAATACAAATACTATTGTTATTATACAAAATTCAGTGTTACACTCTAGATCAAAACACATAGATGTAAGGCATCACTTCATAAGAGACCATGTCGAAAGAAAGGATGTGAAATTGACTAAGATTCATACTGATTTGAATCTAGTAGATATTTTCACTAAACCTTTATGTGAATCAATATTTTTAATCTTGAGATGTAATTTGGGAATGTTAGAATTGTAAAAAGATTCAGTAAGAATCCCTAAATTGTTTGGTTGAACTTAGAAAATTGAGAAATCACTAAGGCGAAAACATGCAGCTGCAAAATCATCAACTGTAGAATTGATAACTCTACAGTTGTAGACTTAGCATCTAACTACAGACTTCATACAAGTGTAGATTCACATATTCTAAGATAACCAACTGCAAAATTAGAGAAAGCTACAGTACTTTGTACAATTCTAATTTATTAAATGTATGCACTATAAATTCAGAAACGTCAGTACTTTTGTTACAGACATTTGGGATTATTCAACATTTTAACTGACAAAATGTATTGAATTTGTGTAACATTTTAAATAGAATTCAATATGAATTTGAGTAATTTTTTGGACAAACTTCATGCCATAAGTTTTGGATCAAAATTTAAAAATTCATACATTTGGGGATAAAAGATAAATATACCATCCCCTATCTTGTGCACGTATAAGGAAAGGTATATAAAGGATCCTTCGTTTGTTATTACCTCTCTTACATTTGTGAATCCACCCAAACACTCAAAACCCCCATCTTAAACCCTTAGAAAATCATGTCAATCAAAGTTATTTTCATTGCATTGTTCGATTTTGAAGCACTTGAGAAGAAGAATCCAACGGATGCCTCAGTTGGTATTTTATCCACTGAGAGTGGAGGTTGGTCATTCCCAGGATTTATCTCTGGACTGAAACAGAAGAAGTCTCTGGAACTTTGGTTGCAGAAGAAGGAGTGTTGCCCTTGACATCCGTAGCACCAGCATCAGAACCTTGTGTCTTTGATTCATGATCATCATCATCTGAGAGCAATAACATATTTCCCCACGACATGTCTAGAAATGAAAACTATAGAAATGATGAGTAAAGTATATAGAAGCAATGAAAAATAGATAAACATGTTGCAGGAAAAGAAATATACCAGTCCCAGGGGAGGAAGGGAGGGTCGAATCAAGGTATCCAAAACTAGAAAGGATATGATTTTCTTTCAAATGGTGGAACATTTTGAGGTGCCCCTTTTTCAAAATAATCTGGTTCAAACGAGACATGACTTCTCTATTGGTAGGGGTAATAGCTCGCTCAAGAGAAAGGTAAGATTTTGAAACTTTTGGTGATTGATATTACCAGAAACCGGTGGGAAATGGCCAAGTACCAGAACGTGGAGTTACAATGAAGTAACTATTTTTTCAAACACCATCTACACTGGAAGGTTTACCAACAAAGTGGGACAAACCCTGGGTCCTAGAGCTAAAATAGTAGAACTCATCACACCTCTTTAAGTCATGGCAAAAGTAGGAGGTCTTAGTGAATTTGGCACATGAGTGGTGTAACAGTGGATGTAGAAGGTCTTATTCATTGACTCTGAACCACTATAAACCTGTTGTTTTTATTTTCTGTATTTACTTAGTGTTATTGCATATTTAAATTCAGTTAGATTCATCACTATTCTTGAAACGGCATAAAACTTTGTGTTTCACAAAGGAACTGAAATCTACAGTTGTAGACTTCTTTTTCACTCAGCTGTTAATTTCACTGGTTCATATTGTTTTTCATTAACACACACACACTTTATTTCCGCTACACATTAAAGGTTTTTCAATACGCTCAAGTGTGAAAACCCCTCTGATTTTGTCTACAGCTGTTAGTTTTTATTCTGAATATTTTTGTAACTTTGCAACTGTAAACTTCAATAGTCTACAACTGTAACCTTTGTGGTCCATAACTTTTGTAGACTGACTGTTTTAAACTTATAGAAGGTATTTAAAAAGCTCTAGTATCTCATTTCTTAAAAAGTTTAAACTTGTCTTTGAAGGTCTATTCATCCCCCCCAAACCTTCACCAATTATAAGGGACCAACATCACTCACATATCACATTTTAACATAGCAATCATAACATTGAATATTAAACTCAATTAAGAGTAGAAATCACCCCATCTGAAAGTAATGTGCTGATTTTGTAGAGACGTTGTGTCAAGTTTTAGTAACTTCTTTTGGCCCTACAAAGATTTACTTCACGCTTAATAGAGCTATATAAAACTATTATCGTAAAACTAATTAACTTATGTTGACTATTGACACGTGTTTTACAACACATACTTTCAGAGTGTAGAAAGTTCTTGAAGTAATAGTAAATGCCCGATTAAATTATCAATCCCACAAGATTAGTGACAAGTGTATCACTAATACTATGTGTTGGTGCTCAATTGTAGTGTGAATTAACTTGTTTCCCAATTAACTAAATTGCAACAATTAAAATAACAATTAAACTCAACAAGTAAATTATCACTAGAGAAAAGCATTTAAAATAAACTTAAGAAAATTTACTAAATAAGACACTAAAATTAGCAAGTAAGTAGATAAATCAACCAGATAAGCAATACGAGAAAAATGTGTTAGGGTGTTCTTCCTTATGGGATAATCAATTAACGGTTCGACAAGTTCGTTTATCCCTTTTGTTGGTCAAAGATAGGAGCAATCACCTAAAATATACACATTAAACCGTAGTGGATAAGCCTAGGAATAACATGTCAAATAAACATGTAGATTGTTATAGGAATAGTTTACCATTTCCCACTCGGGTAACCACACGAGTCTAAGAAAAATTCTAGCGTATTTTTCCACTTGTATACTAAGGTACCCCACCTTTTATCTCCAAACTAATTACTCAAAGATTAATTCAAACAATTAATGTAGATTAATGAATTTTATAATAAAATTACCCAACTCTCGTTGCGATAATTCAATATTCACTATGAAATAAAATGTCTATTAAACTCTTGTTGCAACAAATAATCCACTAATATGAATTAAAAGAGCAAAATCATGCAATTAATCTAACAAACCTCATTAATCTAATCATCTAACTTTCAATTAGGATAAACTCACAAAATCACACCACTAATTAATTACCCACATAATTCCAAACATTCAAACACCAACAATTTAGCTAAGCATGATCATATCAAATAAACCCAAGATAAAATAAAAATAACAATCCATGAACATAGAAATTTAACCAACAAAACTTAATTAAAAGGATAGAAGTCATCTATTGGAACCAGGTGGGCTTAGCTCATCTGGCCACTGGGCTCCTCACTTGAGTGGGTGGCCTGAGTTCGATTCCATTTGGGAACGAATTAAGGGAGATGGGGGGTGGGATTAAAAAAAAGTCATCTATTGGTGTTTAATACAACTTCAAACTCCAACAATATTTGAATTCTGCAAAAATTTAACTAAGAAAACTATAAACCCTAGCTACTACTCCCTCCGTCTTTCTATAAGTTGCTCATGTTGCTATTTTCGTCCGTCTTTCTATAAGTTGCTCATTGCTTTTTTACCTTTTTTGGAAATTACTATTCACTTCTTTATTATTATTTTCAATACTTTTTACACTATTTTCATTAATTTTTCACTTTTCTCTATCACATCACTCATACTTTTTCACTTTTTCTATCACATCACTTATATTTTTTCACTTTTTCCATCACATCACTTATACTTTTTCACTTTTACCTTAATTCGTATGCCTAAAAGCAACGAGCAACTTATAGAAATACTGAGGGAGTATATGTTTTAGTTTGTGTGAGGACGAGAGGGGAAAAAAATTTCAACCGTCCATGTGTTTCCGTGAAGAGTAGGTATTGTGTGAAAATAGTTCATGATAAGCTTATCACGAAAGTATCTTAATGTATCAAATATTTGGTCAAGTGTATCAAAATATTTATCAGCTGTATAAAAAATTAAAGTCAATATATAAATTTTATTGACCTTAGCTTTTGATACACCTTATTAAATTTTTGATACACCTGATCAATTATTTGATACTTTAAAAATTATTCATAATAAGTTTATCATGAATCATTTTGTCTTCCGTGAATGATTGTGTGTCTATATGTGATCCCCCAACTCTGAATAATTCCCTTCCGTATGCTGCCCCATTTCCTAATGCAAACCTACTCCTATTGGGCCTCAACATATCAAATGGGCCAAAAATCAAATTGGTTTGATATTGTTTTCTTTAAGCCCATTTTCCATCGCTAAATTGGCACATGTTCTAGAGACTGATCGACCGTGATGGCTCGGGGTCAGAACCTTGGACGCTCGATCGGGCATCGTTTGCGCTCGATCACAGAACAATCTCGCTCGATTGTAAAAAAAAACGCGTCTTTTCTTTTTTTGTCTAGCACTTCTTCATTTTTCCAAGGCTTCTTCTTCTTTCCTTCAGACGAGGCTTGCTTCATACTTCTCCGGCGACTGTGATTTCGAGATGGGCAAAGGCTTTAATGGCGACGGCCATTGCTTCCAGACGTGACGAATTCCAGCGAAATGAGGCAGGAGCTGTTGGCTGCAATGGATGCGGTCACCTGGTGCGTGGCTTAGTAGAGAACAGGGGCGACAATAGGCGGTTGAGCTTCTTCATTTTCCGGCTTCGGTTGAGTGGCGGGAAACGAACAGAGGTTGGTGGCGGCTGTGTGCTTGCTCGCGGTGGTGAGGTTGTGAGAATTTCCGGCCAACAGCTTCTCATCTCCGGTGAAGGGACTGCTGCTTCTTCAAACGGCTGTGGCGGTGAAGCTTAGATCGGACTGTGCTTCGAAAATTCCGGCGTGGGGCAGTAGCGGATGAGTGAATTTCTGGCCATGGTGAGTAAATTAGTGGTCGGAGATTTCTTGGAACTCCGGCTGCGAACATGGGGCTTCAATTGATTCCTAGATGAGAAAAGGTTGTGAGTGCTTGCATCCAACAACCTGCCAAAATTTTTCTTGTGGGTCTTTTCTTCTTTGTTAATTAATCATGAACTGCATTGGATCAACTTAAGCTTCCAGAATGGGCCTACAATATTTAATTTAATGGGCCAAATAAATTAAAAATTCTGGGTCTTCACTTAATTAAATGATAACAATATCTAATAAATCTAAATAATAATTTTACAATTTAAATCTAGAGTTTATCTCAAATTTCATATAAAATTGTAACACAAAAAATATTTTTCCATTTAAGTACAATTAGTCAATTTAGTATAAATAATTGCAAGAAATTTCGAGAAATTTTCACACCCCAATCAATTATAATAAGAGTTTTTTCCTAATTTCTTGGGTCTATTGAACTATACTTAGAGATTGCGGGCAAAATAGTCATTTACTAATGACTTTAAGGTTCGATTGAAGTTCCTAATATGTAGAAGATTAATTAGATTGTTTCTTCCTTGTAATAAGTTTATTTAGAGTACATAGGAACTTGTTGTGATAAAAACAGACTTAAAAAGAAGAATTTGGATAAAAATAAGTTTAGTACTAACCGTCCAAAGGTAAAAGAGTCATTTTAATGACTTTCCGTGGTCCACTTTTTAATATTAAATTATAGGTCTTTGAATATCGAATGATTTGACGGTTGTTTGGACTAAATCAGATGACAAACGAAGATTCTACGAGCGTTTGAAAATAATGGCAATTCATTAAAAAGCTTTTATTCAAACTCGTCCTTCCCGTTGGTACACAACTTCGATTAAAAAACCGAAACTACCGTTGGAATCCTCACGATCCCAGCGTTCATTTCTACCTAAAATTCGAGTTGAACGGCCACCGAAGAGCGGCAACTGAAAGTCGCCATCGTCCCCTGTGAGCAATAGAAATTCATTCCGTCTAACTTCATCACTCTAGCTTCAATCTCACTGTTTTTCAACTCAGTCATTGTCTATATCCAACATCACACTACTTAATCACTATAAATCGCTCAAATTCATTCAATTAACAGAACCCATTTCAATGTTCGAACAGGTTTAAATCATCAATTTCAGGTTTAATTTCCTAACAATTAGTACACCAACAATACAAAAAGGAAGTAAATAATAATCTACTCATATCAGGCTTCAAAATGGTATAAGTATCGTCGTCTATCGTTCACCGGAATGACGGTGGCGACCAGAAGAAGTTTCACAAATTTCTAAATATTTGAACCTTTAACTAAAGTTTTGCGAAGTTACAAACATCATATCAACAAAATGATTTCCAGTTTGTAATCTACGAATCACTACGATGGTTTTAATATATCATGCACATATTTTCACAAAAGATCCGCCAGCGACAAAGCTCAGTGATGCTACTGCTAAGAAGAAAACATTACCTAACTTAGATTGTTTCCCGGTGAAGTTTGGAGTGGAAAGTGAGTATATCATATTCTAGAATTATGTTATATATATATATATATATTATTTATTATATTATCCTTCTAACTAATACATATATATATAATTCTATAATAATTTTAGGGAGTCACTGTTGGAAAAATAAGATTTTTATGTCAACCGGATAATACGACTGGAAAAATAAATAAAACAAAATAAAGGGATACAACGGGGGAAGAAATAATTACACGGAAATAAAATAAAATTACAATAAAAATAACAAACGTCGAGTTGAGGAGACCTCTTCCCTCAAAGCGAATATTCCCCGGTGGTGCTCGTCGGTTGGAATAACGCTCCCAAAGGTAAAACGACGTTACGCCTTCAAGTGTGCAGCACAGCAGGACTTGAAGTTCCGGCGAACAGAAGGATTTTAGAACTGGACTGCACCTAGAAACTATATGCAGAGACTTTGGACAGAGAGAGATTGGTGTGTTGTGTGTTTTCTGAATGAAATGAGGACACCTATTTATAGGTAAACCTCCACTCGTAACGGGGGAATTAAAGTGTCAGCATTAATGCTGGCGGACGGTTATTTCAGGAAGGTCATCAATGGGGAATTGATTTGCAATCAATCCATTGACCTGCCATAACCAGAGAACGGTTTTCTAGGAAGGTCAGCTGATGGGGAATTGATTTGCAATCAATCCAGTTGACCTATCATATGCTGATACGAGTCAGAGCTGAGTCAGCTTAGGTTCAACGAACCTGGCCATTGCTGAGTCATCAAGATGTCAGCTTTAGATTCATCGAATCTGTACTTTTACGAAGTCAACTTTCGTTTTCCAAAGTGGGATGAGAATTAATTACGTAATTAATTATCTCCCTAATTCAAAGTTTCAAACTTTGATTTGTTGACTCAATTTCTCACTCACCATTAATTGGTTTTGTGAGTAATACTACACTACTACGAGAGTAGAACGCACTCGTATCAATTAACTTCTGAGAAATTAATTTTATTCTCTTCAATTTATTGGTCAAACAATATCAATTAATATATTTAATATTAAATATTCCAACAATCCCCCATATGAGTGGAAATTACACTCATAAACATGCAGACACACAGCCCAGTCCAAGTGAGATGATATTGTATTTGGACAGGTAGCTTGGAGCTTTGAACCTTCCATAGTCCAGCTAACCGGATATACCGGCGGCCTAGTAGACACAATGCCTTGAACTATTCCACATTAGTGTGTACAGAGACTGCGAGCTGTGACACAATACAGTGTCTACGTCCTTTCTTGTTCTCACATTTTTGTCCGTTTCGGCCATGGACACCATTTGGATTCATAAGTGTTAAATATCCAATGATATTTGAAGTGGCCTCTCACTTCACACTTACATAGGTGAAACCCTCTTGAGTATCCCGTAATACTCCATCCTTACTAGGATTTAGGATTCATTAAAAGTCATCAGACTTAACCTACACCACCTACGGGTTGTATACTTGGTGTACTATATTCTAAGGAATGGTCAGATTACCAAGCATTTCGTCTAACTTCCACAGCTTAGTTTTCCCGTTGAACCAAGATCTTGGGATCTCCAGTCAACTTGGTCAGGTTACCACTGCTTCAGTTTGTTCGGTGGATTTAAGACCCATTCCTTCTAACAGTTTGGACATTTGATCTCGATTTATACTCTTTGTTAGAGGATCCGCTAGATTATCCTTAGACCTAATATAGTCTATGGATATTACACCACTCGAGATCAATTGTCTAACGGTGTTATGTCGTCGACGGATGTGTCTAGACTTTCCGTTATACATATCATTATGAGCCTTACCAATTGCGGCTTGACAGTCACAATGTACCATTATAGTGGGTACTGATTTATTCCAACATGGAATATCTTCAAGGAAGTTTCGAAGCCACTCAGCTTCTTCACCAGCTTTATCTAAAGCTATGAACTCAGATTCCATGGTGGATCGGGCTATACACGTTTGTTTTGTGGACCTCCAGGACACAACAACTCCTCCTATAGTGAAGACATATCCACTAGTTGAGAAGACTCTTTGCTGTCTGAGATCCAGTTGGCATCACTATACCCTTCGAGTACAGCTGGATACATGGTGTACTGTAGTCCAAAGTTTAGAGTGTACTTTAAATACCTCAGAACTCTTCTCAGAGCTATTCAATGCTCGTGACTTGGGTTGCTCGTGAATCTACTAAGTTTATTCACGGCACATGCTATATCAGGACGCGTACAATTTGAAATGTACATAATGCTCCCAATGACTCTAGCATATTCTTGTTGAGCTACAGCTTCACCATTGTTTTTCTTCAAGTGAACATTCACTTCTAAAGGTGTTTTAGCTGGTGGATCATCAAAGGCGTTGAAATTTCTTTAACACTTTTTCCACAAAATGAGATTGTGTTATGGATATTCCATTTGATGTCCTACTGATCTTGATTCCTAAGATCACGTTAGCTACACCCATGTCTTTTGATATTCCATTAGCTTTAAGGTCATGCCTTAGCTAATCACCCCCACATTCGAATGGAGACATCTTATTCTTCCCCCCACATTCGAGTGTGTTTATGGTGAGAATTCATTCTCATATTTTAATTGCTCATCCATTTCATTTAATATTTAATCAAATATTAATTTGGACGCAATCTCGAAACAACTTGAAAAATCAAGCATTTTGAATTTACTCTTGAATTCATATCAATTTTGGTCGAAATACCAAAATTAAATCCAATTTTTAATATGACCGTAATTGTCATTTTTGACTCTCATATAATTCTTTATTAAATTATACGAGTCAAAATTTTAGGATCAAGTCCAAATCGCAATTTGTGCATGTCATGCACACCTTTGACTCAAGAATAATTCTCAAATTAATGAGTCAAAACTTTCCTTTTGGATTTAAATCCAAACACCACTTGCGCTCTCAAGCACATTTTCACAAAATTTTCTCTCAATTCAAGAATAATTCACTAATGAATTAAACGAATTACAGATTTTGGATTAATTCCAAATTACAATTTGTGCTCTCACAAACACAATTATTAATGAAGTCTTAACTTCACATTTGACTCAAAATTAATTATCAAACTAATTAAAATGAATCAATACCCTTTTGGACTAAATCCAATATACAAGGGTCTTAACCTCCCACTTTTAACTCAAGAATAATTATCAAATGAGTCAAAGTTCTTTTTGGACTAAGTCCAGAAAAACCACTTGTGCTTTTAAGCACAAAATATTGATCCCAAAATAACATTTTAAATAATCATCGAGGTATTCAAATTATGGAATAATATCCATAATATAACATGATCCAAAAATTAATTGACTTAATACAATTAATCTTAGCCCATATCTAATTCGAAATTGGCCTAAATAATGACCAACATATTTGATCAGGCCTTCAGCCAAATAAAGACCAACTAAATGGTAATATGGCCCAACAATTATATTAGGCCAACTAATTGGACAGCCCATAATTCAAATAATTAGTTGGGTCCAATCCAAAAATACTGTTTGCGCTCTTAAGCACAAAATTTTTGATCCATAATTAAAAGCCATCAAATCAAATTTGATGCTAGATCAAAAACTATGATTCATGAGCCCACATTAATTAATAGAATTAATTTATGTGGTTCGGGCCATAAAATATTATATGCCCGATTACTCAAATTGTCTTCACGCCTTTTAAGCAATCCAATAGGCCCAATTAATCATCTAAGTTGGCTTTTCTTCACCCAACTAAGAATAATTTCTTTGGTCTGCCAATGGTTTAGGCCCATTCATTTCATTTTAATTTAAACATTTTGACTCAAGAATAATTATCGAATTAATTAAACAAGTCAAAATCATTTTTGGACTAAATCCAAAATATCACTTGTGCTCTCAAGTACAAAGCACAGTTTCCAATGAGAGTTTAATCTCTGTATTGACTCAAGAGTAATTCTCAAAATAATTAAAAGAGTCAAAAAAAATTTCGGATTTATATTCGAACACCACTTGTGCTCTCAAGCACAAATATTTAATCCCAAATTAAAATTTTAAAGGATTCAAACTTATGGAATAATATTCATAATATTACTCGTTAAAGCCCAATGTTAACTAATTGGTCTCTGCCAAACTTATCAAAATGGCCCATATCATTACCAACTAAATGGTTTACAACCAAGTATGGTTCATAATTCAATTAATTAGGCCCATTTGATAGTTAATTTGTGCCCAATATTTTAATTGAACCTCTGGGCCCAATAAATCAATTAAGATGACCCATTAAAATACATCCAGCGGTTTAAGAAAAAGGCACATCCTTTGCCATCACGCCGGTTCGAAATTGGGTAATAGGAGAATAATTCTTTATCCCTCCTAATTATATTTCCCAAGTAACGTTCGGTACATTGATCGTCTATTCATTTGACGTATCCATTTGAGAAGAATCATGAAGGGACATCTCCCTTTCTTCTTCTTATTCACTATTTTCAAATCAAGTTCAGAAAACTCGTATGAGAGCTAAATCTGGACCATTATGTCCATTTGAGGACTAGATCGAAGGGACGTCACCTTTCATTACAAATATTTTGGCATCAACATATAATTAGCCAAAATTGTCAATTTTATTTCTTTCCAATTGACTGCATCTAATTTCATTTGTCCATTAGTTTCTGGACTATGCCATTAAGCAGTCAAAAAATCAGTTTCTTTTAAGAAACTCTGAACCAGTGTCATTCCATCTGCAACAATGTTATGCAGAATTAAAGTCCTATACTTGTTCAACAATAGATTTAGAGTCTTTCATTTAAAGTTTAGGAACTTTCCAACAAAGTACTTCTTAGTACCAGTATCATCAACCACATACTTGGCTTCTAGGGAATTCCATAATTCCTTAGTCGTGGTGATCTTCTGATAGACGTTATATAAACCATCCGGCGCATAAAGTCAAAATGCCACCATTGGCTTCTGACGATTTAATTTTGCGAGTCGTTCTCAACGACCGCAGGTGGATCCTCAATGAGAAATTTCGCCAAACTCAAAATTGTGAGGTAAAACAGCATTTTTTGCTGCCACCTCTTAAAGTTTTTGCCCGAAAACTTATCGGGTCTTTCGCTATGGACCATAATTGGTCTAGCATCAGGAAAAAGAAAGGGGGCCACCACCGTGTGAGAAGAAGGTGGTCCAACTTGGACTGTTACAGGGGGAATAGGGGCAG
Source organism: Prunella vulgaris (assembly GCA_026898435.1). NCBI lineage: Eukaryota > Viridiplantae > Streptophyta > Magnoliopsida > Lamiales > Lamiaceae > Prunella > Prunella vulgaris. The sequence continues at coordinate 369,390 of JAPKLY010000334.1, read as the reverse complement.
TGGTGGCAGGGGGAGGGTTTGAAGAACCGCCAACAGGAAGTTCAACAGGGGAATTAGAAGTATTATCACTAGTCGACATTTTTTAAAAAATATTCGCTTTGCGATTGTTGGAAAAATATAATTTTTATGTCAACCGGATACTACGACTGAAAAAATAAATAAAACAAAATAAAGGGATACAACGGGGGAAGAAATAATTACACGGAAATAAAATAAAACTACAATCAAAATAACAAACGCCGAGTCGAGGAGATCTCTTCCCGCAAAGCGAATATTCCCCGGTGGTGCTCGTCGGTTGGAATAACACTCCCAAAGGTAAAACGACGTTATGCCTTCAAGTGTGCAGCACCGCAGGACTTGAAGTTCCGACGAACAGAAGGACTTTAGAACTGGACTGCACCTAGAAACTATATGCAGAGACTTTGGACAGAGAGAGATTGGTGTGTTGTGTGTTGTGTGTTTTCTGAATGAAATGAGGATACCTATTTATAGGTGAACCTCCACTCGTAACGGGGGAAATAACGTGTCAGCATTAATGCTGACGGACGGTTATTTCAGGAAGGTCATCAATGGGGAATTGATTTGCAATCAATCCATTGACCTGCCATAACCAGAGAACGGTTTTCTAGGAAGGTCAGCTGCAATCAATCTAGTTGACCTGCCATATGCTGATACGAGTCAGAGCTGAGTCAGCTTAGGTTCAACGAACCTGACCATTGCTGAGTCATCAAGATGTCAGCTTTAGATTCATCGAATCTGTACTTTTACGAAGTCAACTTTCATTTTCCAAAGTGGGATGACGTAATTAATTCTCTCCCTAATTCAAAGTTTCAAACTTTGATTTGTTGACTCAATTTCTCACTCACCATTAATTGGTTTTGTGAGTAATACTACACTACTCCGAGAGTAGAACGCACTCGTATCAATTAACTTCTGAGAAATTAATTTTATTCTCTTCAATTTATTGGTCAAATAATACCAATTAATATATTTAATATTAAATATTCCAACAGTCACAGCATCACCAGACAAAGATTGTTAGAAAGTGTCTGGCGATGAACATTGGAATCTTAGGCTTAGATCCAGCGGGCGAGCAACTGCTTCTGTAACCTTTCTAACCAGTCCGTTCAAATCAAGGATATTGGTGGGGACGCGAGAAAGTGAAAACCAGGGTATGGCCTCACAGCGGGTCAGAAAGTTAGCAGGATTGTACCCAACATGGCGAGCAAAAAAGACTTGAGATAATTTTACAAGAATAAAATATCGAAGTTTACAATAAGTATAACACATACTCGGCGAAGCGAGTAGTATGACAGCATTCAGATTGTTGTTCGCTCCGAGCATTTAGATCGTTGTTCTGAAGCTATTAGTTCCGAGCGTTCAGATAGCTCCGACTGCCCCGAAGCAGATGCTCGCGGGATCTTAGATCTCCTGGTATGGGGCTCCTCCAAGCGGCTCACACGGGAGCCATCACCCTTTGCAAGAGACGAGTAGACCCAGAGGCGAAGGAGGTTTGATCAGGTCCTTCCTCGCTCCTTTCAGTCCTAGGAGCAGGAGGGGGCGAGCAGGTATGCTACCAAGCCCATGTTTCCTCTAAATTGCGAGGATAAGAGGAAAGGATCTTTCTTTGTTTGCACCATACTTCAGACCTTCTGATTTAATATGTCGTAAGCTGGGGGATTTGCAAATGTAAAAAATTAATATTTTCAAATCTTCATGTAAATATTCCTAAGCATTAATTAGTAAATTCTCATTAAATGCTTGCTTGGAATTAATGCAACCGCCTTCGCAGTTTGTGTCATCCTATGTTGTTGGTTGCTTCTAACTTTGGTTCTGCCAGGTCAGTCAGTTTTGTGTCAGGTCCGTACATAGGTGACAACTTCTCATTGGCTCAAAACTGAAGGTTCTCTTTAAGTTCACTGTCACTTCTTCAGGTGACTTGGAACATTCCCTTTGTTGCATTTAATTGATCTTTATGTGTTGCACCATCCTTATTAAATGTTTAGTAACATTTAATTTTTCAGGGGACTTTTGATAGCGAGGTTGCAACTCCCCTGTGCAGAGGTAGGACACAACTTAGGTGTACTTAGCCGCATGAAAGTTTACTTCTCTTGTGGTGGGTGTACCTATCAATTAGGCATCATGCTAGTTGATCTTCATAGGCGAGTTCTTCTTCAGTCTTCAAGTGCCATGTTGTTTGTCAAACTAACCTGTTAAAGATTTTCAGCCTCCTAATAAGTAGATTGTTTTACCAGTCCTTATTGCAACTACTTTACACTTATCCTATAGGGATTTTGGGATTAAATCAAAATATTATTACATACATTTCCCAACAAAAATTGCACAAAGCTTCGAATAGTGTAAGGCTCGTGAGCATGCTGGCGTGTATAAGCAAGATAGAGGCTTGAGGTGGGGTTGTGATGAGATTGTGTGCCAGGTAGAGTAGTGGCAAGGGGAGTGAGGCTGCTCTAGCTTTAGCAGAGTGACGCGGGCTTCGGCCTCGGCAGCATGAGATGGGCCTCAGCCTTGGCTATAAGGCTGCCGACCTCGGGCGCACAGAGAAGACTTCAGTCAAAAGTGAATAACTTCAGTAGAGTGTGCTTGTCCCTGGCAAATATAGATTGACCTCGGCGAAGGTGGATGACACCCAACCCAGCATTGACTGAATGTACAAGTTAGGAAACAACCAAAAATTGTGCATTCCAAAGCTCGTGCCCCCTGTTTTAGCTTTTTCTACTTTTTGGTGAGAGTGCTCTGTGATACATATAATAGAGCCAAAAATACTTTAAAATCAGCATGGAAGGACTAAGATAAAAAAGCTTGAAATGAAGAAAGACATAGCTTCAATCTTGAGTGGTTTGCTGAAATTAAACTCTATTACATTTTTTCTTCCAAAATTATAACAATTTCTTGTTGAAGAACTTGGCAAAGAACTTGCTTAAACTGTGTATATATGTGTAAATGTATATACATGTGTGTGTGTATGGATTGAGAAAGAAAGTGGGGTAAATAGCTTGATAGAGAGAGATTTCTTACTTAAACTCCTCCAACTCTAAAGTTTTTTTCTCATATTTGTAATATTTTCTTTGGATAAGGTAGACTCATCAACTACCGTTGATGGCTTGGAAAGAACTTACAAAACAGGAAACCAAACTGTGAAATTTTTCTCTGGGTTTTATAGGAAAGATCTTTGTCTCGATGAAGAAGAATAAATCGTTTTTCACATATTGCACCAATTTTTGGAATTAATTTTACCATGTACCTTGGAGGTGTCCCTTTTAGGTGATATAATCGATCTCAAACAATAAGTAAATCAAGATAAAGAACATCAACAGTGAAAGAAGAACAAAAGTGCTGTTCCATTGAAGATAGCTTTGGGAGCTCTATAGAGCCTCCTAACCTAGTGAGATGTATAGATGTTTAGTTTAGGAGTTTTTGAGGGAGAGTGAGGCAAATACTTTACAAAGAGGGGAGAGATCTTCTATTTATAAAGGATCAAACCTTTAAAGCCCATAAAATATATATATATATATATATATCCTTTATTTAGAGCTTATTCCTTATGATTTACATGACAATGATCTATACTATTATATTATAGAAATCCGATCGTTTTGAGGACAAATTCAAATTCTAATAAATCTCAGTTCAGATGTGTAAACTTGGATAATTACGATCACAACACATAATATTAGTATTTTATAAATATTTTAAAATTATAATTTATAATTGAATATCTAGGAATACAAGATGACAAACATGATCGTAAAAGTATGAGACATAAATTAATAGTTTATATATTCAGGGGGCGTTTGGTATAATTAATTATAAAAGAATAGAAAGGGTATAAGAATTGAAATGGTATGGAATGAAAGTCATACATCTCAAATAGCTGAACTATTGTAGATTTCTTAGTATTTAGAACTCAGAGTCATAGTAAAGTTATTCCAAACACACATTATGACTTTGATTACCATTATTCACTTTCTCATGGTGCCAACTAAACACCTCGGAGACTTTAAAATTATAATTTTTTATTTCTCAAATCCAGAATTGAGAAGAAAATTCTTTATATTCTAAATTAATATTTTTTCTATATTTTAAGCTCTTGAATTAATAAAATCTGTCTGAGCAATTATATTGTAGGAATTTTTTTGTACAATTCCTTAATGTATGTGCAACATGAAATATAATGATATAAGTATAACTAATATGGAGGTGGCATTATAATTAATTATATGAATTTGGTGGTAGATAGGCATATAGGTTCCTATTTTGCTTTCATATTGCTTTATTAAATTAAATACTTAATTTACCTTTATCTGTATCTCTCTCTCTCTCTCTCTTAGTTTCCCTAAGTTGTCAGTGGATCTAATGAATAAACAATGTAAACACGAACATGTGACTATTTATCAATGTCTTGAGCCCCATTAAAATAGTAAAGAAATATAACCTAAAAGAGAAGCCCATCATTTTTCCTCAAAATGGGCCTCACATTATGAGTAGTGAAAACTGTGCAATTCAGCACTTTCCAGGTGGGTTCCAATGCATGCACTTGGCAATCAAAAGGCACATTGATAAATAAAAAAATCGTGACTGTAAAGTTAAATAATAAAATATAAAAAATATATTTTATTAATTTTTTTGAGGGTAAATTATTTTCTTTTAAATTAGAAAAATAAAAAGTTGGGACTTTTCAAAATAGAAAAAGAGAAAAAAAAATTGGGATGGAGGGAGTATATTTTTTTAATAGAGTTGTAGAAATCCAAATTGTGCGATTAATTTTTGAAATAAACCCACTAAATAGAATTTTGCATTGATTTCAATTGGGATTCTCATTATGGAAAGATGAAATTGATTCTACTTACATATAAAATAAAAAAAATATTACATACATATAGTAAGCCTTAGTCTTATATGCATAAGTTGCACGGTGCAACTCAAGTTCATTTCTAAAAGGTTACATAAAATATTATTGAAAAATTACATATGTTATTATTAAAAAAATGTATATTTAATGGTGTAACTTTTCAGTAATAATTTGTGTAACTTTTTATTAATAAATGTTGTAACAATTTTTAAAAATACACTGGAGTTACACTGTGCATCTGGTGCACAAGATAGTTACTCCGTACAGTAATTAATTCTACTTGGCACTTTCTTTGTACAAGTGGACCACTTACCCTGCAAAGTTTGAAAAAAAAATCCATCATACACTTGTAACTCTTGAGTCTTTAGATTCAAATTGAGGGGGTTGGGGGGCATGCTTAATGCTTGTGGGGTAGGGACCATAAATAGAATATTAGAAAAATATAAGAAGGAAAAAAGCAAGAAAATTAGTAAGTTGTCTTGTCTTTTTAACCTGCAGCTACTAAACACTAAGAGAGAAATATTTGATTTGTTTTATGATTTTGACAAAATTGTTTTCACAAGCTGTCTACATGTTTGTAGGCAAATGTGCATTCTTGGATCCATTGCGAGGATATGTTCTTTCAACACATTTGCAAGATTTAGACACCCCCACCCCGATGTGAAAGAATCAAATAGATTAGATTCAATTTCATATTCATATACGAATTTAAAATATTTCAATTGAAATTCGAGTAAAAAAATATTTGATTCAGAAGATATTAAAATTCAAATACGAGCGTCACTGTATTCAATTTGGTGTATGTGAATATTCAGTTAATATATTTATTATAATAAATAAGATATATTGTTGATTTATGAAGAATTAATAGTAGTATATGTTATTAATAAATGATTAATTAATATATGATATTTAATATTATTTTATATATGAATAATTAACGAATAAAATTACATTATTTTAGGAAAATAAAACTAAAGTTATTATTTTTTTAAGGCAAAGTATTGTATGAAAATGGTTCATAATAAACTTATATATCATGAACAAGTTTTAAAATATCAAATATTTAACTAGGTGTGTCAAAAATCTCGTCAGGTGTATCAAAAGTTGAGGTCAATAAAATCTATATATTGACTTCAACCTTTTATACACCTGATGAATATTTTGATTCACTTGACCAGATATTTAATATATTAAAACAGTTTCATGATAAACTCATCACGAATTATTTTCACACAATATCTACTTTTTTTTAAAATGCTAGAATTAAAATTTCGAATCAGATTTAAAATTCAAATTTATAACAAATACAAACACTATTATATTTTATCAAATCAAATACTTCAAGATTGTTTCGATTCAGTTCATTTATACTCAACCCTCACCCTTGTATAGTTAGTATTGAGTTATGGAGTTTAAACAATGAGTAGGCCTCCTGTGAACTCGAGTTTACATAAATTCGTATCACAGTTATATGTAATTACTATCACTGTTATTCATATATAATATCACTGTTATAAATATACACATAACATTGATAATTGATAAATTCAAGTTCACCGTCAACTCGAATTCATACAATTTTTTGTCTTAAACAATTGCTTCACATATTAATTTCTAACCTGCCCCGAAAAAAGTGTGTGAACATATCACTGAAATCATAGCCGTCCACTCCATTATAATGAAGTCACATGGAGGCACGTGATAGCGGACGGTACTAACAAAAAGACACTAACGAATGGATTGATGTCGAAAAAATCCAAAACTGAGTATCATATTAGTCAACTCAAAATACTATCTTATTCGCACCAATTATATGATCAATTCAGAAAGAAAGAAAAAAAGGTTTTTTTTTTTTTTGTTTAAGCACTGCAATATATAATACTGATCGTGAAAACGTCGTATTTCTTTGATGCCATTCTAACCTGTATTTCTTGATGTATATATAGATAGATAGATACAAGACAAAATTACACGTGTGAGCTAAAGCTTTGTTCATATTGCAGTAAAGATTTCAAATGATGGGGTAAAGGAAAAATTATGCAATAAACATAACCTAAGTGTAAACTACAATAAAATGTTAATAATCTCTCCCTCCATACAATGGACCAATTTTTTTTAGAAGTGCGTAAGACCAATTCATTTATTTAATATGAGTAGAATTGTTCTCAGTGTAAATCAAATTCAAGATATTGGACGATTTATTTATTTTAATTTCGCTAACACTACACAATCTATGTTTTAAAAAGCGGAACCGGACGTTGAACCGGACACCTTAGAAATTTTGGTCGGACCGGGTTCGATCGGTCGGACCATAAATAAAGCGGTTGAGCCGGTATGAAGTCATAATTATATAAATATATATTTAATATTAAAATAAATCTACCAAATATCATACAAATATCAAATATGAAGCTAAATTAACTACAAATCTAACAAATTAAGAATCAAAAATTTTAACATTTAGGAGAAAACACGGGAAATAAATACCATGAGAAAGTTGGGCCCAAAAAAAATGGACTAATAAATAAATGAGAAAGTTGGGCCCAAATTTCATTAATGGCCCATGAGATCTATATCTAAACCTAAAATTTCAGAAACCCACTTATCCACATTGTAGTCTTGTTCTCTTCCTCCAGGACCTCCACGGCGTTTCAGCGGCGCTGCCTCCTCCACTGCTCCACCTTAACCACCGCCTCCCATCTATTATACTCTTGTAGTCTTGTTCTCTTCTAGTCTTCTTCCACGGATTTTCAGTGTCCAGGCATCGCTAGAGGAAACGCGCCACCGCTGCCGGAGGAAACGTGCCGCCGCCGCTGCTGGAGGGAACGCAGCCGCCGCCGCCACCGCAAAATTGTTCTTCAGTTTTTTTTTTAAATTTAATTCCCAGCCGCCGGTTCTTAGGGTCGAACCGAGACCGGTTCGACCCGTTTATTTCCGTTTTTGGCCGGTTCTCGAGCGGCTCGTTAGTTGGGCGGTCCAACGCTTTAGAGTCGTACGTTGCTTATCCCGGTTCGCGGTTCGACCGGTCCGACCGGCCGGTCGGACCGGATTTTTAAAACATAGTACACAACTATGTACTCTCTTTATCATTCATTAATTCTACTGTTGACAAGGCGAACTACCTGTGGATAATCACGAAATTATCCCAAGGCTAAGAAAGTCACCCGTTTGTGTAAGAGCCAAGTCGCCGGCCCTGACCAAAACCAACACGAAGGAGCTCGCCGAGGTGGGCAAGGACCTCGCCTAAGCTCCTAGCATGCCGAGGTCGAAGGCCAGAGGTATTGGAGGAAAAGAGGAGTACGGGCGAGCTACCCCTCTCGAGAGGGAGCTCGCCCCTGTCCAAAGGGGATCTCGCCGAGGTCCGTCGTTGCATAACCCCCAGAAATGACATAAGGCAAAGGAGCTCGCCGGGTAGCTCGCCAAGTCCAAGAACTCAAACGGCGGGTGTATGGATAGGATATGTACGTGTAGTAGGACGAGGCATTGTAAAGGGAGCATTGTGAGGAATTAAGACGAGGGTTACGGACCTTCGTCAACACCGGAGGCCGAATAGGCTCGTAAGGTGTTACCTCACACTTGCACACCTATAAATAAGACCTCTTTTGTACTATTACACAATTCAATACAATTCCAATCATAATACACTTTTACTTTCTCTCTCTAAACTCTCCACTTTCTCTCTCTATCTTATCCCTCAAGAACACAAAATTTTAGATTATTGTTTGATAGGATTAATATGTTATAACAAGCCACATAACAAACACAATTAGTAAATTCTATCAACATCTACAATATACTCCGACCAGACTCCGATCTTTCAAAAATACTTATTTAATCCTTAAAAATTAAAAAGTTAATGTTAGTGATAATCTTGTATCTTTTAAATTTTTTCTAGGTTAAAGAAACATAAAAAATTATTCCGACCCAACTCTGTCGAAAGAATAATATTGAGAATGATATTTTTAATAAATTTAGATTGATCTCCGACCTTTCAAAGTATTAGATTTGTACTAATAAAAATAAAATAAAATGCGTAAATCAAGATTTTATAGATTCCTAGTCTTTTTTTAGGTTAAATCAAGCCAATAAGATCTGATCCAACTTCGTCACATAAATTTTACTGAAAATGTTATTTTTTAATAATCTTACCGAACTCCTACCTGACTCTGACTTTTCATGAATACTTATGTAGTCCTTAAAAATTAAAAAGTTAATGTTAATCATAATCATGTGTCTTTTAAATTTTTTCTAGGTTAAAGAAACATAAAAAATTATTCCGACTCAACTCTGTTAAAAAAAAACTATTAAGAATGATATTTTTAATAAATTTAGACTAACCTCCAACCTTTCAAAATACTAGATTTGTACTAATAAAAAAATTACATAAATCAAAATTTTATATATTCGTAGTCATATTTTAGGTAAAAATGACCTAATAAGAAGATCCGACTTAACTCCGTCACATAAATTTTACTGAAAAATGCTATTTTTTAATAATATGACCGAACTCCGACCAGACTTCGACCTTTCAAGAATACTTATTTAATCCTTAAATATTAAAAAGTTAATGTTAGTCATAATCATGTATCTTTAAAAAAAAATTAGATTAAAGAAAAATAAAAAATTATTCGTCCCAACTCCGTCAAAAAAATACTATTGAGAATGATATTTTCAATAAATTTAGACTAACCTCTGACCTTTTAAAATACTAGATTTGTACTATTAAATATAAAAAATACGTAAATCAAAATATTATATATTCGTAGTCTTTTTAGGTAAAAACAACCTAATAAGAAGATCCGACCCAACTCCGTCAAATTTTTTTTACTGAAAATGCTATTTTTTAAAAAAATTGATCAGACTTCGACTTTTCAAGAATACTTATTTAATTCTTAAAAAAAATGACAACTCCAGTCATAATCATGTATTTTTAAAAAAAATTTAAGTTAAAGAAACCTAAAAAATCACCCTGACCCAATCCAACAAAAAATACTATTGAGAATGATATTTTAAAATTTTCAGACTGATCTCCGACTTTTCAAAATACTAATTATTTTACTAATAAAAATTAAAAAGATAATGTCAATTAAAATTTTATATATCCGTAATATTTTTTAAGTAAAAATAACTTAAAGAGTAATTCCAACCCGATTAGTCACGAAAATTTAACTTGAATTGACATTTTTTAAAATTCTAACAAGATTCTGACCTTTAAAAATAATAAAAATTAAAAAAAATAATGTCAATCAAGTCATGCATCTTTCAAATTTTTTTTTTACAAACCATTATATTAATTTAGTGTAAGAAATGAAATAGGAAAAAAATTAGGAGTGGGAAGAGAAATAAAAAATAAGGAATGAGAATTAAGGGTATATTAGTCACTTATTTTTAAAAAAGACTAAAAAAGAGATATTATAATTTTTTTGGACAAAAAAGAGTTTGTACCTTCTAAAGCTAAAATTTATATTTTCTGAAAATAATTTATGATAATATATATTATGAAATTCTTTGTAAAAATATAGAGTACCAAAAATTTAATAAGTGTCAAGAATCGGATGTCATGTTATACTTATATATATATATATATATATATTAATCGGCAAATGTTAGTTGTTAGTAGTTAGTACACCAAGTCTCCTTACACTCCAAAAAATCTCCAAGTCCAACATTATATCTCCCTCCTAATTTGTTCCCAGAGGAAATCGAACCCAGGTTGAGTAGTCTGGTGGCCAGGTGAGCTAACCCACCTGGTTATGTTATATCATATTAATAATTTATTATTTACGAGTATCAACAATTAATAATTTTTGTAACAACATTGTATTAATTAATTTTAAAATGTCAAGTAATCTTGGTAATAAAATATCAAAATTTTTAACTAAAAGTATCATTATTTAACCAAACACTCTTAAATGTTGGTCTTGTTGATTTGTTAGAACAATCGTCAAATTCAAAAAGTGAGTGGTCTTGATTTGTGGAACTTGAAAAACAAGTGTAAAAGATTTGTCTTGATTTGTGGAGGAAAATTATCAATCTTAAAAGCATGTCGTGATAATGATGAACTCAAAAGCATCTCCAATCATTACCAACTATATATCAACTCCGACACTAAAACAAGCTAATTGGAAGTTTTGAATCTAAACTGTGAGTTTTTCTTAGTTTTGATCAAATTTGTCGGGTCGACATTAAAATGTTAAAAACAAAAACATTGCTAATTACTATTGAAAATTTATTCATATTAATACAAAAAAATTAATTTAATGTGCGATGATTTTTTAATATGAATAAAGGTAAGTTTTTTAATTATTAATGAGTTGATATTTTTATTTTAAATAATCTTAAATTATATGATTTAGCTGATGCATAAAATATAATTAGTTGAGAATTGAGATCAAACTCTTCATAGTATCAGATCCTGTGGCTCACGCTCACATGGAATTCTTTCATTATCAACACTTAATACTTATATATTGCTACTTCCGTCTTTTTTATATTTTTATTTAATTTTTCAACTCCTTTTATAAAATTGATTGTAATATTTAAATGAATAAAATAATAAAATATTAATTAATTTAAGTGAAATGAAACTATATAAATATATTTTTGTGTGATTTCTGTACGAGAAACAATGATATCTCCAATTATAGTCATGTAAAATATATCTCTTCTCATCATCCCCAAATTATTTGTGGAATTTTGGTGAAATTCAAAAATAAAAATCTAAAAATTTGGAAAAAAAAAGATGAATGAAGTATATATTATAAATAAAAACAAAAATAATAAGCATGTATATTAATATAATGATATACCTATGTTGCACGGGTGCGATACGATAAGAGTTCGGGGATACGAGATTTTAAAAAAATTAGGGTGCGATTCGTTAATGATACGTCTATTTATTTATATTTTATTATATATAATATCTAACATATATATTTTTTATAAAAAATTTATAAATCAATTATATATAAATTATTTATATTTTTTATTACCTAAAATTTGAGTATTCAATAATAGTATAATATAGTTATGTAAAAGAATATCAAATCGAGTTACATTAGTTCAATACATAAATCATAGTAGTACATTCAATCTAAAACTAGTGTCACACTATCACTTTAAATTATATAATATAATAACATTTAATTTAAATAATATATTTAATGCTTATAAATAGGATTCGTGCAGTTGATTCGAGAATCTATTAGCTGGATTCGCTACGTGGCAGATGGATTCACCACGTGAAAAATCCGACACGAAAATTCAAAAATCTTACCCTTTTCAGGGTGTGGGTGCGAATCCGATATTGTATTATAGCATTTTTAGAAGAATCCTGTAGCCCAGTGATATACATATATATATATATATATACACATATAATGAGCTCAAAAATCAAGGGGCAGCGACCTCACTTGGAATTCGGACGCTCCCACCACGTATAGACGTGGAGTAACAACCTTTGTTACAACAAATTTACTTTCACTATTAATTCACTCTTTACATTTGATTAAATGCTTAATTACCTTTGTTTTATACGTATACATATGGTATGTAAAATGACAAAAAGAGTAAATCTTTTCTTCATTAAATGCATAATTAAATAATATTTTTTAAAAATTATAATTGTCATTAAAAGTTCACCTTTTATTGGTGAAAAATTATTTTTTAAAGGCAAAGTATTGTATAAAAATACTTCATAATAAACTTATCATGAACAAGTTTTAAAGTATCAAATATTTAATCAGATGTATTAAACATCTCATCAGGTATATTAAAAGTTGAGGTCAATAAAATCTATACACTTGACCAAATATTTGATAAATTAAGACAATTTCATAATAAATTTATCATGAACTATTTTCACAAACCATAGTTCAGCTATATGAGAACTATGACTTTCATTCCATACCATTTCCATTTCTTACCATTATCCCAAACGTCCCCTTAGTAATAATTAGTTTAATTATTTAAAAATATATTTGAGTTACACGTATAAAATTAAAACTATACAAATTGTTGATTGTTTATCTAGACATGCCTTTCATCCAATAATGAAATACAAAAGTGATCAAGATTATATACGTATACTCCCTCTATCCACCAAATATATGCATCTTTTTTTGCACGTGGTTTAAGACAATATATTGGATGATATTTTGAGGTATTGTGAGGTCCGTTTATGAATAAAGATTATATTTCTGAAAAGTGCATATGATGTAGTTTTAAAAAATATAATCTTTATTTATAAACGGACATCACAATACCCCTAAAAATCCTCCAACATATTATATTAAACTACATGTAAAGAAAATGTATATATTTGATGGACGGAGGGAGCATTACTTCCCATATAAAATGAAAAAAAGAAACAGAAAAAGCGTTAATATCATAGTTTTCAGAAAGGGGTTTTGCAGAAAAGAAGCACGCCATTCGTTGTCAGCTCCGTCCTTTGTGTACACATTGTATATAGCTGTCCTTCCTTCCTTCCTATGTTAATACTCTGATATTGACTTTTTATAAAGAAAAACTCTGATAATGACCATTATAAACTTTTTTAAATTCATTCTCAAAAATAACTTTATGTTTGCAAGAATTAAAAAAAATATATAAAAAATCATTTTTTTGGGAAGTTGGTAAGACCCAATTTATCTAAAAAAAAAAAAGTGATTTTTTTTTGTTCTTGCAAACACACCCCAAGATTCACTCAATTATCTCACACCCCCTCTAGTCATGAAGTTATATATCTCCCATAAGAGAAGTGTTACAGAATTTTAAAAAAATTAATAATATATAAAAAAGGTAGATAAAATATGCAGAATGAGTCTTCTCAATTAAGCTGATTAGAATAAATTATGAGTTAGAATTAAATTTAAATTAACTATAATCTCAGATGTTGATCTAAGTAGAAAAGTTTCGTAAACTAAAATTATACTTTACGATAAAATTTAGGTTCAAAATCTTGTGTTCGGACTACAATTAGAGTCTCCTCTAGTGAACTGTATGAAACAAATTGATTCTTGATTTGGACGCTTAATCATAAAAGAATTAAGTATTGATTTTTATTTCGAAATTTCACATGAATAACTAAGTTCTATTTTTTTTTATACAAGTTAACTAAACGTAAAATAGTGATTCAAGTATACTTGATAAATGAATAAGTAGATTTTTGCATTACATATAATATGTAATTCAAGTGAAATTGTAAAATATTTAAATTAAAAAATACAATTGTTTTCACCTTTCATTTGCATTTTTTTAGCATTTATAAATGCACTTTTTAATTAAAATAATTAGTATTATTCAAATGACGCACGCAACATGTCTTACTGAGAAATGGTTAATACTCTCTCCATTTGAAGAATTCATACTCTTGGAATTTCACATAATTTTAGAAAAATTTATCAAATGTATGTAGATATAAATTTATATTTTATTTATATAATATATAAATTTATCTGAAATATTTAAAGAGAAAAGGTATGTAAAATTTTGTAGAATAGAGGAAGTATTTAAAATGATTCCAACAAATATTCATTTCATTTTATAGTCTCCCATTCCTAGACCCTAGCTAGTGAGGTAGCATTTTTTTTTCTTCTAAAAAGGTATACTCCCTATATTTTATTTTGGAGAAAAATCTTATTTACTTTTATTTTCGCTGTTGATAAATGGGAATTGATTTTTCGATTTCAATTAAAATCTTGACTCCTAAACTTTTTCAAGAACTGGGGCCTCTCTCCTCGAATCTTCTCTCTCCTCCTCCTCCTCCTCCTCCTCCTCCTCTCTCTCTCTCTCTCTCTCTCTCTTCGCTTCGTGCACGAACGAATACTTCCTTTCCATCATACTCCCAACTCCTTCCATTTTATTTTGCACTTCGTGGCCATCCATTTGCATATTCTCACAACTTAAAGTATGCTTTTCAAAATATGAATATTTCTCTGCTTTTCACAAAGCTCTGTAATCATCAACGGCACTGAGGTGGACTTCTGGATTGGAAGTTCGGACATTGTTAGACTAGAGCTCGCGATTTTGAGTAATGTAAGTTCTTCAGATCTGATTTTTGGCTTTAAAACGAAGTTCATTTAATTGAATTGAGTAAGTGTCACTATGTTTGAATATATAGCTCGAGATGTTAATGTGTTTTTAGATCTAATATGCTTTAAATTTGAATCCCATTTCTCTGGATGTTTATTGACGGCGAATAAAATTTCAATTCTTTTGTTGAAATATGTCAAGTTTTGTTTCCATTTAATGCTTGTTATTAATGAGGTGTTAATTTTGAGGGCGTTTTCCCCTGTTTTTATTTTGATGTTTTTGTGGGAAATATTGTTCTGTTTTTGGCTAGCTCAATGTTTTGAAACAGTGTTTTGTGCTTAGGTTTTGTGTCCGAATATAGAATGCAAGGGATTTTACCCAAGGAGGGATTGGGTGAAGCTAAAAATGGATCTTGGGGAAGAAAGTAGTATAGTGGGGTTATTGCCCAATACAACGTCAAGAAATCTATCATCATCATCATCAGCATTTTATTCAGCGAATCAGTCGCCCTTCTTCTCTCCAAAATCATCTGCAAATCGATTGTCTGTGCACTCCGATGATACGAATTTGCAGAAGGCTGATTCGGAGTTATTAACCACCATTAGATTTGCCTCCAAGGATGCTGCAGAAGCCTGTTCTTTGGTATCCAAAAGTCCTATATCAAATAATGATGTTCTTCTGCCAGATGATTATCCTAAACCAAAGGGTAGAGCTAGAAAAGTCGAAAGATTGCTTGAAACCCCAGTTGCCTCGTCTTCACTCTCTGCGAATCGAATCAGGAACTGCGATGTTTACATAGGCTTTCACGGGCGTAAGCCTCTATTGCTTAGGTTTGCGAATTGGCTTCGAGCAGAGTTAGAGGTACAAGGTTTGAGCTGTTTTCTTACAGACAGGTCTAGATGTAGGAATTCTCGTAAGCATAACAATGTGGAGAAAGCTATGGATGCTTGTGCATTTGGGGTCGTTATCTTGACCAGGAAATCATTCAAGAATCCATACACCATTGAAGAGCTAAGCTTTTTCTCGAGCAAGAAGAACTTGGTTCCTTTGTACTTTGATTTGGGACCAGATGACTGCCTTGTAAGAGATATAATCGAGAAGAGAGGAGAGCTATGGGAAAAATATGGTGGAGAACTATGGCTAGTTTATGGAGGGCTTGAGAAGGAATGGAGAGATGCTGTGAGTTCCCTTTCTCGTGTTGATGAGTGGAAACTAGAAGCTCGTGATGGGCAATGGCGGGATTGTATACTAAAAGCTGTTTCTCTTCTGGCGTTGAGGCTGGGAAGACGAAGTGTTGTGGATCGAGTGACTAAGTGGAGAGAGAAAGCAGAGAGAGAAGAATTCCCTTTCCCAAGAAATGACAACTTTGTTGGTAGGAAAAAGGAGTTGTCTGAGCTGGAGTTCATGCTTTTTGGCGATGTTTGTGGAGATGACTACTTTGAACTCAAGGCTAGACCGAGGAGAAGGAACTTGACAATCGCGTGGGGAAGGACTAGTTCAATAGATGAAAAGAGAAGGGATCAAAAAAGGAAAGGAAAGGAGCCGATTGAGTGGAAGGAATCAGAAAAGGAAATCGAGATGCAGAACATTGAATTTTCCTCGAAAAAGTCCAAGAATGTAAAAAAACATGGAAGGAGAAGATCGATGAAAGTTGTGTATGGAAAAGGAATTGCTTGTGTGTCGGGAGAATCGGGCATTGGAAAGACAGAGCTTGTTTCTGAGTTTGCATACCGATTCCATCAGAGATATAAAATGGTATTATGGATAGGTGGGGAAAGCAGATACATTCGTCAAAATTATATGAACTTGCGTTCATTCCTAGAAATTGATGTAGCATCAGAGAGCTGCTCAGAAAAAAGCCGCCCAAAGAGCTTTGAAAAGCAAGAAGAAGCAGCCATAGCTAGAATTAGAAAGGAGCTCATGAGGGGCATTCCATTTTTAGTAATAATCGACAGTTTGGAGAACGAAAATGATTGGTGGGACCATAAACACGTAATGGATCTTCTTCCCCGTTTCGGAGGGGAAACCCATGTTATAGTTTCCACACGTGCCTCTCGTATAATGAATCTGGAACCTTTGAGGCTTTCTTACTTATCTGAGGTTGAAGCAATGTCTATAATGATGGGTTCTACTAAAGATCATTCAATTACAGAAATTGATGCTCTACGAGTTATTGAGGAAAAACTTGGGAGATTGACTCTAGGCCTAGCTATAGTCGGAGCTATTCTTACCGAGCTTCCAATTAATCCAACTAGGCTTTTGGATACGATGAATAGGATGCCTTCTCGGGTCTTAACACGTGAAAATCATGCACTAAGACGAAATAATTTCCTTCTGCAGTTGTTCGAAGTCTGCTTCTCGATATTTGATCATGCAGATGGACCTAGGAGCTTGGCTACTAGAATGGTTCTAGCAAGTGGGTGGTTTGCACCCGCTCCGATACCTGTACCCGTTTTAGCCCTGGCTGCAGACAAAATACCCGAGAAAAAGCAACGCAGACGTCTATGGAAGATAATTCTTTCGTCCTTAACGTGTGGTCTAACCTCATCATTCGCTCGGAGATCAGAGGCAGAAGCGTCGTCATTGCTGTTGAGATTCAATATAGCTCGAAGCTGTGGAAAAGACGGTTTTATCCAGTTCAACCATCTCGTGAAGCTCTACGCTCGAAAGAGGGGCATCACCGGGGTGCCACAAGCCATGGTCAAAGGTGTGATCAGTCGGGGCTTTGTTTCTCAGAACTTGGATCACATATGGGCAGCCTGCTTTTTACTTCTTGGGTTCGGTAAAGACCCAATCATTGTCGAGCTGAAGGTAAACGAACTACTCTTCTTCGTGAAAGAAGTGGTTCTGCCACTAGCCATAACAACGTTCGTCACTTTCTCCAGATGCAATGCTGCACTGGAGGTGCTTCGGCTCTGCACGGATGCATTAGAAGCAACGGACCAAGCATTCGTCACCCCAGTAGATAAATGGCTGGATAAGTCTCTGTGCTGGAAGCCCATTCAGACGAGCGCTCAGCTGAATCCGAGCATTTGGCAGAATCTTGCTCTAGCTAGGGCGACGGTGCTGGAAGTTCGAGCTAAGTTGATGGCGCGAGGCGGCAAGTTTAGCATCGGAGATGATCTGATTCGGAAAGCGGTTTTTATTAGAACTTCCATCTGCGGTGAAAATCATCCTGACACGATATCAGCTCGTGATACTCTCACCAAAATTACTAGACTTCTTGCCACTGTTCAAACTCATAATTCATCATAGATTTTGATTTTCTTGTAATCAGGTTGATAGTATACTTACTACACACATTTAATAAGTTGCAATTTATATTCAAGGAATTCTTTTTTAGTTTTTCTTGTACCGTTTTTTAGTTCAGTTGTTGCATTTTGCATGTGTCTGCAAATCTTGAAATGCTCCCTCAGTTACAAACTTTCATTCAATCTTCAGTAGTTCATACACTCGAGACATACTTCCTCTCAGTCCATGAAAATTAATCCCATTGTTCTTTGTGTATAAATATAGACATTTTTATGTAAATAGACTATTTTTCACTAAACATAGTCACATGGATTATTTTTAGTAGATAGGAGTATAACTGTATAAGTTTCTATGTGTTTTTAAATATTCATTTGAAATTTGTAGGTAACACAGAAATTTTAAATAGACGTTCAATTTAACTAATCAAGTTCTTGAGAAGGGAATGTTTGGATAAACATAGGAATAATCAAACAATAAAGAATTTGTCTACAGTGGAATGATCAATTATCCCTCGTGTGAATCTAGTAAATAATACTAAGAACATAAGGTATAATAAAACAAGCAATTACTAAAGCATAACCCAAGGAATTTTAAAGTGGAAAACCTCCTTAATGTGAGGAGTAAAATCACGGGACAAAAGTCCACAAAAAAACTTCACTATGAGCAATGGTCCAAGTGTAACACTCTACGACAACAAATATTCTCCCATAAGGGTGCATTTGGTAGTGTTTACAATTTTAGTAACTAAATGATGAGATTTGTATTATTTATTATGATTTGGTAGGTGATAATTGAAATATATATTATTTTTATATTTGTGTTTGGTGAGTGATATTTAAGATGATATAAAATCTATTTGAGTGTTTAATAGATGTTATAAAATTTTATATAGCAATAAAATTACAAAATTATCCCTAAATTTTCAGTTTTGGGTGCAAATTAAAATCTCAAATTTTGGGCATTATTTAGGACAAAAATTTGCTGGAACAATACATCTCTAATGCCAGTGACTTTAGCTTAGCCATCATCACCCATCTTATTCCATAGTCACATGATAAGTAGATAAATTTTAGGGATCAAGACTAAACTGTATCCTTATCAGTGTATCTTGGCACTATAAATCAAGAAATCCTTAAGTTAAGAAATTTTTCTGTTAAATCAAGAAAAATAGATGTAGGAGAGTTTAACTTCGAACTACTATAAATTCTCTATGTCCTTTATCTCTTTATTCTTTTGTGTGTGTTGCTTGGACAAATCTTTTCAAGGGTGTAAAATCTTTTTTATATTTTATCCGCTGCTAACAAGATTTATTTTGATAAGCATTCTAACTTATTGTGTGTGTCAGAGCTCTCTTCAATATGTAAGTCCACATTAATTCCTTCCAAAAAGGCTCCTATATATAAATTTCCTTGGCAACTTCACGCTATTGTGTATTTTTTGTTCATATCGTTGTTCAACTATCCACTACCCATTTCATTACATTTTCTGCAAAGCATAAAGGTATTTGTATCTTCTTTAGGGATGGAGATCGAGCCATCCACCAATCCAAATTTATTTTTGGCGAAGAGAGCATTAGGGATATTTGGGAGAGTTTATAAACTTCTGAAAATATCCTATAAAATGTTTAGGAACTTATAAATTGCTACAGTTTGTTTGGAAAAAAAAATATTTATATCTTATAAGATGTTAAAATAAGCTAATTAGAGGTTATAAGCTTTAAAAGAAAACTCCCAACTTATTTTTTTCAAAACTTATAAGATAGCATATATAAGAACTTATAAGTTCAATTACCCAAACACTTTTGCAACTTATAAGTTTCTTAATTTTTTTTTTTTTTGAAAGGAAATGATCTTTTATAAATATAAATATTGAAAGTACAATAGATCCATTTTCTAACTCCTTGACTACATCAACCAAGGAACACAATTACTCCAAAACCAATCGAGAGGATATGGAGAGTACACAAAAGAAACAAACACTAACAACTTTTAAGCGCTATGGCAAAAAACACACCCCACACTAAGGTAATTTTTAAGGTGATTTTTCACCAACTAGAATCAACATCCACCTCGGAGCAATCAGAAAGTCCAGTAGGATTCAAGATCAACTAGCACACTACCAAATTTGAATCTTAGAAGCACTTAAAATAAAAAAGACACCACACAGGATGTAGACAATCTCACAACTGCTAGAAGGAAATCATTATTTAAAACAGAAATAAAAGACAAAAATGCAGAAATCTATAACAACAACAAAAATAAAATAAAAGAAAATAGGATTTAACGGGTCCTCACACCAATCGGCACCGTAATAAAGGCACCGTTGGAAAGGAAGGACCCTAAACCACTGAAATAGATTAACAACCGACAGACGCTCAGCAGATGGGGGGCAATGTAAAGATTCGGGCGCGCCGCCCAATCATTGGTGCCGGCGTGGACAGTGGAGAGGATTCACCGGCCGGAAATCTGCAGGTGCACTTTAACCGACGGCCTTGACTGCAAGGGATGGGCCGGATCTATGTGTGCGTGCGTGAGTGAAAGGGTGTGGCAGAGGGGAAGTGGAGGGGGAGGGCGGCGGCGTTCGGCAGTCAAAGTAGAGGAGGCAGCCGAGGGGAGGAGGCAGCGACTTTAGGCGTTAGGGTTTTTTGTAGAGAGAGAACTTTTTTATTTTCCTTTTGTTAGAGGAGGACGAGGCATATTGTTCCCACAATTACAAGTTACTTAAAATTAAGAGAGTGTTTGATATGAAATTTTTTAATGATAATGAAAATGGAGACAAATTTTATAGTAATTACAGTAGTTAGTAGGGACAAAAGATGCACACAAGCATTATATTTTCTTCTAAATAAGATAATAATTACTTCCATTTTATTACCATCATCTCATCTTATAATGATTATCTTCAATCAATTCCACATGCCACAACTTTCTTTTTTGCCAATTTTTTTAAAATTAAAGCACAATACTAATGATGCAATCACCATGAAGATATACACTCATTCAATATATGTAAGGATAAAGAGAAAAAATAAAATTCCATTAATATTATCATTGAATAATTTGAAACAAACACATCCTAGTATCTTATAAATTTTTAAAACAACTAAAAAAGATGTTAAATTTTATAAAATATTTAAAATAAACTCAGCCAAAACACCTCCTATTGAACCACCTGTCTTCGAAGAGATTTTTCTGTACAATTGAGAAGAATATGGGAAGTGTTAGAAATAGATAAAAGCTTTAATTAATTATTGACATTCTAACACGTTGGGGTGCTATCCGGCTAAACTTTTGAAATTGATTCATTTGTTAGGCTTGCTTTAATTCATTTGTCTGAATTTAAAAAAAAAAAAAAATTATCCTAAAACCGTGTTATAATTATTTAGGGGTAGTTGTTTGCTTATGCAAGAAAATCAACACCTGCAATATTGGTGGGTCGGTTCATTATTACAATTTCTGCTAACCATAATATTGTTGGCCTGCGAACTCCAACTTCCCACTTCAAATGACAAGGCAAAATGTGACCACAACATGGAAGTTCTTTCTCACTAATTTTAAATAATTAGATTTTCCTTTAATTACTTAACATTACTTATTATAACAAATACAACTACTAATTGCCACGCCATTAATTACTTACTTTTATCATTATAAATATCCATATTATACATTTATAGTTATATAAAATATTATTTTGAGTTGAAATATTATATATTCAGTGTATGATATTAATTAAATTATAGTGAAGGATTTAGTCTGAATTGGAATATGTTCATGTTCTCATAAATTCAGAGCTACGGCAAAAAAAAAAAAAAAAAATTGCATTTTTAGGCTTATAGAACTTTTGCTTCATCAAAATGATCATTTTAGTTTGAACAATTTTTTCCTTATATGTATTTTCCGTCCAAAATTAATTGATTTTAACGTGTCAAAATTGAGATACATTCATGCGCTGTTAGAAATTTACAAAATTGAGTCTCCTTTTTTTAAATCAATTTTTGAATAAGGAAGTCTCTTGTATATCAGGTGCATCGTGCAATTCAAGTATATTTTTAAAAAATTAAACTACTTATTAATGAAAAGGTGCATAAATTATTACTGAAAAGTTACACCAAATTCACTTTTCAGTAATAATATGTGTGACTTTTCAATAATATTTTATGTAACTTTTCAAAAATAAACTTGAGTTGCACGATGCACATGATGCATACAAGACAAAGACTTTTTGAATATACGTACATATAGTTGACGGATGAAATTAAAATTAAAAAAAAAGAATTATTTTAAAAAATAGATACTAAAAGTCTTCGTGATTACTATTGCTTTTGACAAAAAATGTAAGATGAACCAATGATGCAGAAATCGGGCTAGGTGGCCGTCAAGGTGGCGCCTAGGCGCTAGGCGCCACATGCCGACCCGATTTCTGCAAAATCGGTGATTCTAGGCGGTTTTAATTTTTTATTTTTTATATTTTTTTATTTTAAAAAAATTAAAAAAAAAAACTAGGCGGACTCCCAGACGGTTCTAGGTGGCCCTAATTTTGTATTTTTATTTTTAAAATTTTTTTTAAAAAAAAATAGGCGGCCGCCTAATGCCCGATTATCGATTTTCGACTTCTACAACCTTGAGATGAACAAGCTTCTACGCTCGTAAAATTAAATAGAGTCGGTTATCCAAGAGTTATCGATACCTACTACTGTATGAGATAAAGACACTTATACGAGGATGTCATGCACCTATTTAGACTACACAAGATTAGGGGTGGCAATTTCGTATACGACACGATAGCACAACACGAAAATGATACAAAAATTGCGTGTTAGTGTTTAGGCTTATCGTGTTCGTGTCCTTATCGTGTCGACCTAATAAGGACACGAATATTTCGTGTCATGTTCGTGTTCGTGTCGTGTCAACCCGTTAAACACGATAAAATTAACAGATGACTCATTAATCCGTTAGCAACCTGTTAATCTGTTAGTGATCTGATATACATTACTAATATGTATCTGATAGTAGCACGTTAATAAATTTTAAATACAAAATATTAAATATATTACTATTAAAATTGATAATAAAATATAAAATTTATTAATTTTCGTGTCCTTATCGTGTTCTTATCGTGTCGTTTCGTGTTTTTATTTATTTATTAATTTTTTAAAATTGATAAATAAACTTTCGTGTCATTATCGTGTCGTGTCGTGTTGACCCAAAAAAATTTATGTTCGTGTTCGTATCTTATCGTGTCGTATCGTTATCGTGTCGACACGATAATTACACGATTTGCCACCCCTACACAAGATATAGGAGTTATGAAAGGTAAATTTTTTGCAGTAATTTTAAAATTCAATCATAGAATTGTACTTTATCACTCCTAATTAATCTGTTAGATGATATTCTTTTCGTCTCATTTTAATTGACAATATGGATTTATTATTTAATAAAAATGAATATGTTTATAGAATTTCGTAATGATGTATTTAAATGGCTGTTAAAACATGTAATTCTACCAAACAATAATCTTATGATTTATGTTCTTGGAGGAGATAATGTAGAGAGAGAGAGAGTTTATAGAGAGAAAGTGTAATGTAGGAATTGTATTGATTGTGAGAATTATTCTTTGAATAGTACAAGAGATGTCTTATTTATAGGTGTGTGAGTGTGAGATGGCACCTTACGAACCTATATGGCTTCCGGTGTTGACGAGGGTCCGTAACCCTCGTCCTGGTCCCTTACACTGTTCCCTATGTTGTGCCTCGTCCTACTACTATGCCTTAGACTAGATGGGCCTCATTAAAAACCTCGCCGTAAACCACCCTTGTGGACAAACCGGACGGAGGGAAAAAGAGTTCACCATCGGGATCCTATCGGCTAACAGGCGAGCTCATGGGCGAGCTCGGATGTGGGCTCCAGTGGTTCAGGCGAGCTCTGGGCGAGCTCCAATGCCTTGCGTGGCTTACGGGCGCCGTATGATGATGGACCTCGGCGAGGTCTTCATGGGGATAAGGGGCGAGCTACGCCGGTGAGCTGCCCCCAAGTGGGCGAGCTCCACACTTCCGCGGATCCGGGTGAGCCCTGGCGACCTGCCAAACCTTGGTAATTATCCACATACTAATAGTGTTAGTTCGCCAGATCAACAGAATAATATGCTTAATTTGTCACATGTTCTTGTAAAAAATATCCAATCTATCTGTAAATTTTCTTCAAAGGAATATTATTCACGCACAAGATGATACCATGTATGTTCTTTGTACCGATGATTCCGAGACTTTAGCTTATCTTTTTTTTTTAAATGTGAACATGTAAAAAAGGTTTGGATTATATATTATGGTTGGTCGAGATTTGCTTTCAGAAACTCCACCATTCTTGTCCGATAGAGTTCTGGTAATTTTGATCCAATAAAAAGTTCCTGATCATCTTTATCTGAATACACTTTAAATTTTATTGCTGTTAGCTCCTCCATGGGTGCAGCTCTTTTCATTTTTCTTTCCACCTGGGATCTAAGATTGTCCGTCCATGTTTAACTCATCTTCAACTTCCATTGGCTCGCACTCTAACCGTGGTTAAAAATCTTCATTTGGTAGACAATCTTTCGATTGTTCATTTCCTGATTGTGAATTATTTATTTGCTCCGCCTGGTTACAGATGATCTTGGGTTTTTTAGTAGGTTGTGCTTCATGTTCTTTAACTCTCTCATTCTATAGATCAACTTCCATTGGTTCAGCTCCGTCTTGGGAAGTATCCAATGGTTTATGTCCCGAGTAAGAACAATCAACAACATTTTCTACCATTGACACTTGAGCTTCTGATGAATGCACCTGTAATAAACATTCGTGAGCTATGTTTTGATCAACTTTTATTGTTCCCACACTATTTGGTGTTGGGAATTTTAAACAATAATGGTACGTCGAACAGACTGTTTTAAATTCATGCAAAAAGGATCGGCCGAGGAACCTATTGTAGGAAGATGACTGGTTTATATCAAGAAAATTTATTTGCCTTGTCATCCTCCTATCAGGGTCATCAACCGATACAAGTTCCACAACAACCTTATTGTACCTAGGGGATGTTAATGAAATTATTGTAAATCAAGTTTACATGTGGTTTATAGATTAATTTCACTAACAATCTCGTTAATAAGGATTACTGGAATTGCATAGTATTGTTTCTGGAAGGATTTTGACGAAATAACGTTGATGCAGTGAAAATTCTTGCATTTACTATGAAAATGAGGTCTATTTATAGGCAAACATACAAGAAGGTGGTGGCAATGTATTTACCATGTATTACATGGGATTAACACATGTCTCTTACGTGTCCTTAATGGATAAATACAAAGAAAAAGCTAATGAAAATAAGAAAAATGCTATTCTCATGAAACTGGCGATCATCTCTTGAAATGGTGAGCAGCTGATTGATTTTCTCTTCTAGGAGGCAACCAGCTGGTTGTAAACCTTCATAGGAGGTGACCAGCTAGTTGTGGATCTTCATGGGAGGCGACCAGCTAGTTAGGGGCGCTCGCCTCTTCTAAAATCAGGTGAGATGCTCGTCTCTTTCTCATCTTTTCATTAGAGTTGCTCGCCTTTTTAATTCAAATCATTCTCTCTTGTAAATACATTGACATCTTCATGATCTGATCATCAAATACTTGTTTTAACCTTGTACTTTCTTTGTGCTTGATCAACTCTTCTGGACACATAAACCTGGATTTGGTTAATTACTTTCTTAAACATGTGGATCTATTTATTTCATCAACAGGGGAATTGTAATAGCTTTCCTGAATCCTATAATTTTATGATTACAATCTCCTATTAGGATTCGTAATCCCTAATCTGGTCTAATGTAATTTTGAACAAAATGTTCCTGTAAGCTCCTGTATCAACCAGAAGTCTGTGGACTTTTGCATTCATTATTTTTGCACTGATGACAAAAGAGTCATTGTGAGGTGTCATGATGCCTTCCAGATCTTTTTTAGAGAACGTAAGCTCTGTAGTCAGTTTAGTGGAATGTCTGGTGCCTATTTCTTTAATTTGGTCGATCGCGCGCAGCTCTAGTTTCTTTTGTCTCTTTGACGGGGGCAGTCTCACATCTATACATCCACCAGCTCGACCCACCTCTGGCTCAATCATCAAAATTTCATGTACAGGTCCCGGCGGAGGTGATGGAGCTTGTCGCTTCCGCCGATTTCTCTGAGGAGCTCTGTCTCCTTCACTTTTGTCATATTCGGATTCAATTACCTTCAGTGCTCGTCCCCTTTTACCAGGTGCCTTTTTTTACAAACTTAGATAATTTTTCTTCTTTGTAAACCTCCACAATTGCCTCAATAAATCTCTGCATTCACTGGTGAAATGTCCAATCGTTTGATAGTAGGCACAATACTTATTCAGGTTCAACTTGCTTCACTCTTGCCTTATCCTTCACGCAGCTGGCAGCATTCTTTTCTCATTTACTGCATTGTACACTTATTCAACTGACACAGTCAAAACTTGATTCAACTTTTCTTTATATTCATCTGCAAAGGACTTTAGGTTCTGTGGAGCTCGGTATTCCGTTCCAGGTTTCTTCACCTCCTTAGTTTCTCCGATACTTTTTCTCAGTGCTTCTTGCATTGCG
Organism: Prunella vulgaris; assembly: GCA_026898435.1. Classification (NCBI taxonomy): domain Eukaryota; kingdom Viridiplantae; phylum Streptophyta; class Magnoliopsida; order Lamiales; family Lamiaceae; genus Prunella; species Prunella vulgaris. The sequence continues at coordinate 342,624 of JAPKLY010000334.1, read as the reverse complement.
ACATATATTCCTGCCTTATTTTTGAACTCGACATATGTTTTTGGACATGCAAGATGCATCTCCTTCCACAAATTTGATCCCTTTTCAGCCCCGCCATTGCGGCAATGACTTTGGTATCTTCACTGTCTAATTCCCCTTCAAGTATGATTTTATCAAATCTTTCTAGAAATTATTGATCCAATTCTTCGGCTTCTTGAACCAAATTTGCAAGTCGATACTTTTGGGTCAGGTAAGATGCCGATCCTGAGAAATGAGCTAAAAATTCTCAGCTCAACTGAGTAAAAGATGTAATTGATGCTGGTGCAATGGATGAAAACCACCGATGGACATGATCACCAAAGGTAAGAGGGAAATTTTGATATTGGGTAGCATCAGATGCCCCCATTTAGATCATGTAATCAAAGTACTTGGTGATATGCACTTTTGGATAAAAAACTCCTTCGTAAAGGTTATTTGTGGGATATTGGATCTTTGGTTGAATTGGTGCTGAAAGAATTAACAATGATAAGGGAGATACATGGATAAATGGAGAATCACCTTTTGGTCGAAGGGATATCTTAGTTTGTAATTCGTCAATCATTTTTTTCATAGATGATAAATTTTCGTCTGAAGTTCCCACGTTGTGAGGCTGTCCTGATTCTGCTCGTTTAGAATGGGCAGGTTAAGGCCATTCCTCGCTCTGATGAGACTTCACCTCTGTTTCGCCAATGCTTTGTGCCCCCTGGGGGCCTTATCGGTCTAAGGATGATCGATTCAAACGATCATGTACTGATCGTTTATTTCCTGCATCAGCTGATTGGGTATTCATGGGAGGACGAGAAATCAAAATGGGTAACCCATGAAATTGGTTACCTCATCGCTCCATGATTCCGCTTTGTGGGGTACTATGACTGGATTCATCAGCAACACTCTATGTTCGCCTAACACGTCGACCTAATCGATCTGTAATTTTATGTTTGCCTCGTTCTTCACGCCTTTTAACTTGTTCACTATCAGCTTCATTTTCAAATTCTTGCGGAATTGTCTATTCCGGAGTTCGCTCTGGTGCTGGTCGTATTTCAGAGGGTCCAACAAGTCCTTGTTGTTGTCATTGTAAGACTTGTAATATGGCCATTATACGTGCCACATCTTCAGGATTTTGTAGAAATAGAAGTAGCTCCGGTATTCCTTGCATATATTCTTGTGTAGTCCTAGTCTGCATCTCAGTGTATTCAATTGTTTTTCCAGTTTTCTGAACTCCGGTTTGTTGTTCAGATATAACAGTATTCTGAACAGGTTGGTCATTAGGTCGATTTTGCAAAGTGGCATATGGTTGAGACATTTCCCTCGACATGATTCAGATTGATGTTTCAGGTGGTCAGTTGATTTAAGAATAATGACCAGCGAACAACTGGTTCAAAAGGGTAGGAGGCGAACAACTCTTGTATTTTTCAACTGGCGAACAACTAGTTGGATTTCTTCAAAAGGAGCGAACAACTCTGGAAGAATATCTAGTCCAGAGCGAACAAGTGCAAGAGTTTTCCACTTTTCCAGGTGAACAACTTGTACAATTTTGTAAACCCTTAAGCGAGCAGCTCTAAGGATTTCTTAAGCATTCAGTTTCAAAACTCCTCAATTCTAGTAATCTGCAGATTCCAGTGAATTTTTGCAAAATGGAGGTTCGAACCCTCCACTGCCAAACTATTGATAAAATTTATGCTAGCAGGACGATTATGTGGCTATAAACACCTTAATTTTATAAAAAAAATAAACAGGAATGGACGTGTATATGAAATTTGATATATAAGTAGGTAGGTCGTTTATAAGAACATTGTATAAAAAGCACATCGTTAGGGGTAAATTTCGTATATCTTTATTCGAATGAATATCGTTACATTATATAGGAATTACAAGCACGAGGTTGCACTTGTCTGCTTCATACTAAGCTGGTGGATAGTCACCAGCCTGCTTCATTATAAGTTGTCGACACCTCACCAGTCTGCTTCACTATAAGTTGGTGACTTGTCATAGCCTTCTTCGGCCTCGTTCTTTCTTCGTGCTTGATTAACTCATTTGGACACGATTGTCTGAACTTGATTAATTACTTCCTTAAGCATGCACGCCAGTTATTTTATCAATAACAACCTATGATACACTGATTCTTTTAAAAAAATTTATAATTCATATCGGATTCGCACCCATACCCTAAAGAGGGTAAGATTCTTGAATTCTCGTGTCGGATTCTCCACATGGCGAATCCATCTTCCACGTGGCGAATCCTGCTAACGAATTTTCAAATTCATTGCACGAATCCTATTTATAAGCATTAAATATATTATTTAAATTGAATTTTATTATTTCGTATAATTTAAATTGATAGTATGACAATCGTTTTAGATTGAATTTACTACTATGATTTATGTATTAAACTAATGTAACTCGAATTGATTTTTTTTTCATATCTATATTATATTATTGAATATACTCAAATTTTAGGTGATAAAAAATATAATTTATAATTGATTTATAAATTTTTTATAAAAAATATTTTTTTTTAGATATTATATATGATAAAATATAAATAAATAGATGTATCCTTAACGAATCGCACCCTAATTTTTTTTAAAACTCGTATCCCCGAACTCGTATCGTATCGCACTCGCAACTGCGTATCCGCACCTGTGCAACATAGATAACAACCCTTTATTTGCTATCATCAAAATCTATCTAAGAAAATATCTTTATACTTACTATCAACTACAAGAGCAACACATTAAAGTCCTAAACCTTACAAAAATGTCTAGGCAATTCTTTGTCTTATTTAACTCTTTCCCGTTCCTATATTCCAGACCTAAAATCTTAGGCCTAAACAAAGATTAAAATGTGTATTACTATAAGAATAAATATTAGTTTTTCACAAATATTTATTGTTATTTTATAGAAATCATTATTTTTTCATACAATGACACATTAAAGTAATAAAAAGTGTGCTGCCACATGAAATAATATATATATATTTAAAGGGATGATGAATAAATTAAAAAATATATATTTAATATTATAAAATAAATTCTGCTCTTTTAGTAACACGAAATGCCCATGTATAAATATAAACTGGGGAGCAAATATGTAATGCTATTATAGAAAATGTGTGTTACAATTAGAGCAAATATGTATTACTGTAAGATCAAATGTGTATTACTGTATGTATAAATATTTATTACTTCTTCAAAAAATATATATTGTAGTTATATAATATATTATATGTAAAGTATTAAAAGATATATTAGTAAATTAACAATATATTATCAGCATAAATCAATAAAAAGAATAAAATATAAATTAAATAACACATATTTTGCATATAAATTAAGTAACAATATATTATCAGCATAATTTGTAACACAGATTTTGTCTTTTCAGTATACACATATGTATCTATGTAGTAACATATGTGAGAACGATTTTTAAATATGCTTGACTTTCTTAAGTCAACACATGAATTTAAATTCTTCACACTATAAGAGGGAAAGAGAGAGGGGGAAAGAGCCAACAGGCATTGGCCGTTGGGGGTATATATGCTTGTGTAGTTGTGTTGATGACCCGCGACATTTGGCAATCCGGTTTCTTTTTGTTATTTTTTTTATAATTTTTTTTTACTGTAGAATATTCTATATAAATGTTCTCTTAAAATTTAACTTTTCTTTTTGGCACAATTTTATATAAAAAATTAGTATTTTATTGAAAAGATGGATAAAATAATTGTGTGATTCAAATTTTTATTGGTGAATTTAATTTATTTTTAAAAAAATGAAGAGAAATAAGATTGGTGGGAGGTGGATAACCTAAAAGAAGTAAGAATAAAAATGAAAGACTAAGAGAGTATATATTTCTCATAGATTATGTCGAAATGACAAATATTTTGAATCAAAGCTCTTTTCTAGAAAGACAAACATTTTCTATCAAAAAGAGTATAACAAAATTCAATTATTTTCAATTTTTTATAAGATGATATTATACATAAAATGAGTATATATATATAAATTTATGAGTTTATGACCTAACCGTAATCATATTTTAGATACATGAGATCATCACTTGCGTAAAAAAATTTATTGTATGATCAGTACGTATAGTTTCTTTTAAATTTTCAATTTGTTGAATCATACATATATATATATATATATATAGTTGAGAAGAAATTAGTGGTTTACTCCATTAATTATCATGTTGACTATTTCTGCTCCAACGAATTCCGCTGCTTTAATTACAGACACATCTCTATAATGTTTGTATTTATTGCCACTTATATTGTTCAGCCCGATCGACCCCCACATTTCCCACTCCCTCATGCAATTTATTGCACCCCCTTTTTATTTATCTATAAAATAAATCCCTTAATCAGTTTTGACTCCCACATCTCTCCTCACCATTCCATTTCTTCTACTTTTAATTTTTCCACAAAATTAATTATATTTTCAGAAGAAAAAGTAAATGGATATTTCAGTGGTGGTGATGATGATTTTAGCATTCGGAGCAGCTTATTTCGTGTGGTTCAAATCAATGGCGAGGTCTTTGAAAGGCCCCAACGGGCCTCGATTGTGGCCCGTTCTCGGCAGTCTTCCGGGCCTAATTGAGAACAACAGCCGCATGCATGACTGGATTGCCGACAATCTCCGGGCCTGCGGAGGCACGTATCAGACCTGCATATTCGCAATTCCATTCTTGGCCCGAAAGCAGGGCCTCGTGACTGTCACGTGCGACCCAAAGAACTTGGAGCACATACTCAAGGCTAGGTTCGATAATTACCCCAAGGGCCCCACCTGGCAGTCGGTGTTCCATGATTTGCTGGGAGAGGGCATCTTCAATTCCGATGGCGACACGTGGTTGTTCCAGCGTAAGACCGCCGCACTGGAATTCACCACCCGGACACTAAGGCAAGCCATGGCTCGTTGGGTGAGCCGAGCCATCAAAAGCCGATTATGTCCCATTCTTAAAGCGGCTCAACTCGAAGCCAAGCCGGTTGACCTCCAAGACCTTCTGCTTCGGCTCACTTTCGATAACATATGCGGTTTGGCTTTCGGGAAGGACCCACAGACTCTCTCTCCTTCGCTACCCGAAAACAGCTTCGCTTCGGCTTTCGACCGAGCCACGGAAGCCACATTGCAGCGCTTCATTTTGCCCGAGTTTATTTGGAAATTCAAAAAATGGCTTCGGCTTGGAATGGAGCTCAGACTGAGCCGCAGCTTGAAACACGTGGATGATTACATGGCTAATGTGATTGACACACGTAAGCTTGAGCTGGTGAGTCAGAAAACCGGCGGTTCACCACATGACGATTTATTGTCCCGGTTCATGAAGAAAAAGGAGTCGTACGGCGATCAATTCCTCAAACAGGTGGTGCTCAATTTCATCCTCGCCGGACGCGACACCTCCTCTGTGGCCCTCAGCTGGTTTTTCTGGCTGATTATCCTGAACCCTATCGTCGAGGAGAAAATCATACACGAAATTTGCTCTGTTTTAATGGAAACTCGCGGCGGCGACACCTCGAAATGGCTCGATGAACCGCTGGTGTTTGAGGAAGTCGATCGATTGATATATCTCAAAGCCGCGTTATCGGAGACTCTCCGGTTGTACCCATCGGTGCCGGAAGACTCCAAGCATGTCATTGCCGACGACGTACTTCCCGATGGAACATTTGTACCTTCCGGATCTAATATCACCTATTCGATCTACTCCGCCGGTAGAATGAAATTCATATGGGGCGACGATTGTTTGGAATTCAAGCCGGAAAGATGGTTATCAGAAGACGGATCAAGATTCGAAGCCAAGGATCAGTTCAAATTCGTTGCGTTCAACGCGGGGCCTCGGATATGTTTGGGGAAGGATCTGGCGTACTTACAGATGAAATCGATCGCGGCGGCGGTGGTGCTGCGCCACCGGCTTTCTCTGGCGGCAGCGCACAAGGTGGGGCAGAAAATGTCTCTGACATTGTTCATGAAAGATGGGTTGAAAGTGAATGTGCATTCTAGGGATTTGGATTATATGAAGAACAAATTGCAAAGTATTGTTGCATGAGGGAGTCATGTGAGGGGAGCGTGATAATTAATTTTGTGAATTTCATTAATAATAGGAATTGTTTTTATTATAATCATTCTTACCCGCACGGTAAATGATATTTATTAAATAAAAATTTAATTTTATTAATATAACTACTTATCTTATAAATTATAATATGCAAGAATTTAAAATTATAATGTTAAATATTAATTTTCATATATATTACTCTTTATGTTTCAAAAGACATTATATAATTCATTATTTAATACTCACAAACACCTATAATACATTACATTACTAATAGTTACACACAAAGACATCTTTCTTTTATTTTTTCACTTAAATTGAAAATTTTACCCTCATTAAAAACTACTTTGTCCATTTAAACACTATAAGTTAACTTATATACAAAAATTTCAGAAAATTTAATTATACAATATCTTCTAGGACAAAGAGAGTGTTGATTTAGATTTTGGCATGAGTCATGATGTGGTTAAATTTAATGGTGTGTCATTGATTTGCTTTTTAAATTTTGGTGTGTAAATTAACTATTTTTAAGAAGGAAAATTGTCTATGGGGTACACAATCTTAAAACACTTTCCTATGGGGATCTCCTTTTCCCTTAATTACTACTAGCACACACCGACATATTACCTAATAATGTCTAATCTATTCCCTCTCCCCTATAAAATCAACTCATATTTTTATTTTTATTTTAATAATTAATAATTTTATTTTTATTTGAATATTATAATTTATTAATTCATTTTTTCTCTTTTTTTATACCAATTTGAATTTTTTACATGAATTTTTTTTAAAAGCTGTATGCATACTACTAATTGTTACAGTAAAAAAACTAAAAAAAAAATTAAGAGTAATATAAAAAAAAAAAAAGAGTCAAACAACAGACTATTCATAAGAGCAAAAAATAAATTAAAAGTTCAAATATTTGTTATTATATTTCAAATTTATTAATCGTTAAAGTTCAACACACGTAAGGTTAAAAAAGGAAAATGAAATTTCATTCTAATTATCATTAAAGAATTTGAAACAAGTGCCCCTAAATGCAAAATCTGACTCTTATGGGGCGTTTGGTATAATTGTAAGGAATGGAAAGTATATGAAATGAAAGTCATAGTTCTCAAACAGCTGAACTTTGGTAGATTCTTTAATTTTTTGGAATCAAAGTCATAGTAGAGTCAATCCAAATACACATTATAATTTTGATTATCATTACTCACCTTTCAAAGTGACAACCAAATACCCTTAAATCATGATTTTAAAATAGAATTAGGATTAATCAACATGTGTTTAATAATAGAACATATGAGAAATAGTCTGAAAGTTTCTTGAAAAAGTGACATCCTATCTCCAATGGAAAAAAATTTGAAAAGGTAATCTTCACCTGGGGTTTTCTATGAATATACCTTCATTGAATGGATTGGTTTTCAAAAAGTACGATTAGATAATATAATTCAGTAAATACTATTTGTAATCTTAAAATTAAATGAGATTCAACCCGACTAGGTTGTGAAAATAATTCATAATAAATTTAGGGAAAATACACTTTTTTGTCCTATAAGTTTCGTTGCTTTGATTTTCGTCCTCTTAAGTTTTCAATTTTGTTTTTTGTCCTTTAACTTACCAAAAAATTTTATTTTCGTCCTCTTAAATTTTGAATTTTGGTTTTCGTCCTCTTAAGTTTTGAATTTTGGTTTTCGTCCTTTAACTTACCAAAAATTATAGTTTTCGTCCTTCAACATATTAAAAATTTTCTTTTGTTTTTAGTTTAATATTGATGGTTTTAAAATTAAAATTGTATAATAGATATGATTTTAAATTTTCGAAAAAAAAAGAATTGTTATGATAATTAAAAATATAACAGTAAATATTTTTAGGTAAATTCTTAAAAACAATTAAGGTAAATTTGTAAAAAAAATTATGTTATTGCCACATTTTAGGTAAATAAGTAAATATGCTTGGTTTAAAAAAATATAATTTTGAAATATTTTTAAATTCTTTAATTTTGACATGTTCAAAATTTCAAATGTTTTGTTTTGTTTTGGTGTAAATTTAATATGAACGGTTTTAAATTTTTGTTAGAATAATTACAAAATATAACCGTAAATAATTTATGTAAATTCTTAAATAATTTTTTAGGTAAATTCGTAAAAAAAATTCTATGTTATTGCTATATTTTAGGTAAGTTTTTATCTAATTTTTGTTAAAAAATATAATTTTGACATATTATCAAAATTGTAATTTTAATTTTGACAAATTCAAATATTTTGTTTTGATTTAAATTAAATATGAACACTTTTAAAGTTGAACTAGTTGCGTAGTTAATTTTGTTTTAAAAAAAATAAAATTTTGATATATTTCTAAAATTATAATTTTAATTTGACTTATTCTAATATTTTGTTTTTGTTTATGTTGAGGGACGAAAACCATAATTTTTTGTAAGTTAAAGGACGAAAATCAAAATTCAAAAGGGTCAACCACATCCTAGTGCTCTTTAGCATAGTAAACCACAAGAGGGTGCTGTTACTTTTTACAATTTAAGGTAGGTGCAAAAACACCTTTTCAGCTGGCAAGAATAATCGGAGTGTAATAATGAAATACTAATAGTACTTTTAATTATATGAGTGTACTAATGAAATACTGATTGTACTTTGTACATTATTTTCAAAAAAATAGACATTTAATACACTGAAAAGGTGTTCAGATGATGTGACGTTTTACTGTAGCAATCACAATTATTTTGATTTTTCCTCGATTCGAAGATCGAACTAATTGATGTATTCTTATTGTACCATAGTCATTCTTATTGTACCATAGTGATTCTTATTGTACTATTATATTTCTTATTATACTAAGATTTTATACAGAAATCGGGTATTAAAAATGGCATATCCAATAAAAATCCAGCCAAAAATAGAAAAAAATTGGCTAAAAAAATACAGAAATCTCTCTAGCCATAGTCAAAACACATAAATCCATCATAGTTAAAAAATTGTTCCGAGCATGTACAGTGACATCTAATAAACCATCCAAATCTCACAAGCTCATACAAAAGAGAATGGAATAGAAAATTTAAAGAAATGACTGGGCAATTACAATAATTCACCGGCATCTACCTTCCTCAACGGACCGTCTTCTCAGGCGAGCAACCCCAAAATCGGCATTCACACGAACCCTCTTCTCGATGAAAACCCTTCCTCAACGGACCCCAAATCGGATGTGAAAACTGATGATGGTTCAATTTTTTAGAAAGAAATCACGGATGACACCACAGGCGTCATTGAAGCAATTACACAAACATCTGATATGCAAAAAAAAAAAAGGCCATAATTTAGTGAAAATCCTTTCTGAGACTATAGATCCTGATTTGGAAGTGCATTTTTCTAAATAAGTGTAACTAAGTATGAGTAATAATACACACCTCATCGTCTTCACTGAGTGTAGCTCCGTCCAACTCGCCGTCGCGCTTGACACTCACAGCCCCTTCTTCGGTAGCAGTGGTTTCAGGCTTCGCCCCTTCTTTGGATCTTTTTTTATTCCTGGGTTTAATTTCTTCAATCGACGGTTTTTGAGCTTTAATTTCTTCAATGGACAAAAGAGAGATAGAGGGAGATTGTGAGACATTTTTTGAAATGAAGAGAGAAGATATGAGATTTATGGTATGAGAGGAGAGAAAGAGAGTGAGAGTGAAGTTGGGCATGAGATATTTTAAAAAGGAAGAGAGAGAAGATCTGAGATATATGGTATGAGAGATAAGAGAGAGTGGATTTGCTTAGATATGCCAGAGGATTATGAGCTAATTTGCAGAGTGGCAAATTAGGAATTTGTTGCAACTTCGTGGGTAATTATAGGGAGAAATGCACTTGGACTTAATTAAGAAAGATACCTACACCTAAGTGTGGTTAGAGGGGTTAAGCATACACCCACCTGTTATTTTCCCAATTCAAAACTTAAGAGGACGAAATCCAAAATTCAAAACTTAAGAGGATGAAAACCATAATTTTTGGTAAGTTAAAGGACGAAAACCAAAATTCAAAACTTAAGAGGACGAAAACCAAAGTCAACGAAATTTATAGGAGAAAAAAGTGTATTTTCCCATAAATTTATCATAAAACTGTTTTAAAATATCAAATATTTGATTAAATGTATCAAAATATTTATCAGAAATATTAAAGATTGGAGTCAATAAAATCTATAACAATTATAACACAATATCATGAACTCAGATTTTAATACATTTGATAAGATTTTTGATACTTCTAATTAAATATTTGATACGTTAAAACTGGTTAATGATAAATTTATCATGAACTATTTTTATACAAAACTTTACCGAGTTAACCCATATTAATTTGATGTTTATAGGATGAGATATTGTTGATATTATTAGCATCTTTATTAATCACGATATTACGATATATGTCCAATTATGATATTATACTCTAAGAAGTGTATAAAAATATTGATATAGTACATTTGATGTGATGGAGAAAAGTGAAAATGTAATAGGAATATTGTAAAAAATATTGAAAATAATAATAAATAAGTGAATTGTAGTTTACTAAAAAAGTAAAAAAGTAAATGAACAACATATGGTGAGCCGGACGTAAATGACAAAATGAGCAACTATGGGACGGAGGGAGTTTTTTTTTTTTTCCAAATCACAATACCACATTATAAAGAGTAAGTATTGTGTGAGACAGTTTAGTGATATAAAATTAATATTATTAATAAAAAAAATTATCACTTTCAAAAAGTGATAATATTTTGTTAAAAGTGAGAATTATTTTTCTTAAAATCAATATTATCATATTTTACTATAAGTTTATCACAGAATTTTTTAAAAAGCGATAATATTTTTATTAAAAGTGCAATAACTTTTCTTAAAAATTGTCACAAATTCTTTTTTTTTTTCGATCTCGTATCATGAGATAGTATCATACAACATATGACACATATGTGTTTGCAAAAGCAATTAGCAACCTTTTCGGAATAGGGATAGAGAAAATTATAAAATAGTTTTAAAAAATGACACTGATTATATATTAATGCTAAAAGATTATACTTTCGAGCTAAAATTTTTTATACATCTATACAAATATTTTGAATAAATTTATAAATGTGGTTAATATTTTTGAAGTAATGAGTAAATGCTCCACATCACTATCATGATACAAGTGTAATGACTATATAAAAATGTACTTCCTCCGTCCCATAATTATTTTCACACTTTTCTTTTCCGTCCGTTCCACAATTGTTTTCATTCCCTATAAATGGAAATTATTACTTTAACTTTATCCTCACAATCCATCTAATTTCATTATTTTAATAATATAACTTTACATAACACTCTACTTTTCTTAAAAATTGTGACATCTCAAAGGTCCGAGGGACTAGTATTTACAAACTCTTATTAACAACTTGTGGTAAGTGGTATGTTAATAATATAGCTATACAATCACTTGTCCTCTGCCAACCCCCCCCACTCAACAAATTAAATTTTTCCCACCCACATTCAGAAAAGCACAGCCCAAATAGAAAGCTTAAAATCATATCATCTCCTTCCTTTTTATGCAACAAGGGCTTTCACATAATGCAGCTGTAATCCTCAGTGACCAGAGACAGAGAATAATATTTTGTGGTAAGTGCATTTCCATTCTTTTCTGAAGATCTTGTTTTTCTGCTCTACCACTCAGCTTGTGTTTGTTGTTGATTGGATTGAGCGGAGGAATTGTTTCTTGATTTTGGTAATGGATTTTGTTGTTTTTGCCTTCATATCTGATTTAATTTGCAAATGGGATTGAAGAAACTGATGTGATGAATTCCGTTTTGTGATTGATTGTTGAGGTTTTTGAAAGTTGTACTCTCTGCTTTGGTGTTGGTACCTGTTATATGATGATTAAGTTTCTTGTGCACGGGTGAATTTTCTTTTAGCCATTATATGATGATGATGATGATTTATTCTCAGAGTGAAATTCAAGTGAGTGTTTAATCATTATTGTTTTTTCACTGGTTCATCATCGTATATGATGCTGATTAAATGGGACTGAATTGTAGATTTGGGGTGCCTGCTTTATAATGCACCATTATGAGAGATTTGAGCAGAGATGGGAGTTTAGGAGGAAAGAGGTTGATGGAGACACCTCAAGCGATGAAAACGGGTCAAATTCAAATACGGGTCATAAGTTGGTTGCTGACTTAGTTTTGGCTGAAAATGATGATGATGATGATGATCAAGAATACCAAATGAGGAATGATAACGAGGTTGAGGAAACGAAGAATGAATCAAAGACGAAGATGAAGACTAAGACGAAGACGGGGTTGCTCAAGAAGAAATCTGCAGTGAATGAAAATAAAAGGAAGAGAAAAGCCAACAACAATGAAACAATGACATTAAAAGATCTCAAGTCTTTCGCAAATTCCCTAATACACGAGCTCTCAGTTACTCGAGAGAACATGTATGCTCATATGAGAGAAGAGATGAGAAAGTTGCCATCCTCAAAGTCCCCAATTAAGAAGAATGTAAGACGGGCTGAGAAGGACGAGCCCAGAAGAGCAAATAAGCCACTGAAAGGGGAGATATTAAGGCTGCCTGATGTGAATCATCGGCTACTTTCTCCATCAAGCATCCCTCTCCTGAAACCGGAGTTTCAAACTCAAAGAAACGGGGTTCATTTAAATGATCATATTCCTCAAGGGGTGCCTAAGATTAACTCATCTGAGATTGAATTTGGGAAGTTGATGGCTGCTAAAAGATTTTCACATCGGATTGCAGAGTTTCAGCCGCAAGAGTGGTTCAATCATCAAAAGAGTGTGGGTTTAGTAGGCCAAAACAGCTGCTTTCAGGGTATCGGGTGTCCAATTCAGTTTGTTCAAGGGACGAGTAATGGTTCTAATACGTCGAGCTTGACTTATTGTGAGAACTCGTTCTTGGGTAACAATGGAGTTGGTGTGAGGATGAATGGGAGATTTCCTGGGTGGAGTTGAGATCCATCTATCACAACGAATAACATACATTTTGGTTATGCTTCTCTTGTATTCTTTCTGCAGATTAAACTACATATTTTGACTGATCAGATTTACTTTTTTTGGATGATTTAGTGAACATGGAGTTTTGATTATGACAATTGGAAGTGAATCTTGATATTTTTTTTAATGATATGATACAACAGTTTCATCTGAAGTCTGAACTCTAATATCCATTTCATTTTTTGCTATGTTCCCAAGCAGGTGGTGTTTTGAAATCCAAATAGAATCACTTTTTTCTGACTTTTCAGGAAAAAAAGAAAAGTGATTCTAACTATTGCTATTGGGTTTTAAAAACACAAGGCCTTATTTGTACAATAGAGCACTCGGATAGCCTGAATAAAGATCAATTTAGAGATGTCAATTCGCACTCCAACATCTCTAATACCAAGTTTATCAGCATAGATTGTGAAATACAGGACAAAAATTAAAAATAAAAGAAATTAGAAAAATAATAATAAATGAGGGTGCCAAGGCCATGGCTGGCAGACCAGGTGCCGGCCATCGGCCATCCAACACGCCCTTGGGTGGCCAACTAGGTGCTGACACTTGTCAGCTTCTGGTTGGTTATTCATATTTTTTAGATAATGTATTTTATCTCAATTATTACTTATTATTTTGTAACTAAAGATCGCTCTTGATATATTTTAAAACAAACAAAAAATCATTTTTTTACCTATAACTTCTTTTTATCTTCAGTGACAGATCCAAATGATTCATATTTAAAATAAAAAATAATTATTAGTTATATATAATAAATTAAATAAAAGAAAAATAAAATAATATAATATTAGTTGACTTAGGTTGAAGGAGTTGTTGATAAAAATAAAAATATGTGTAGTGGATTATATAGATAGATGAGAGAAATAATATTTAATTGGATGACCTGCATTGGAAGGGTTGTTGATAACCTTTGGTCAAACTATCAATTTAACAAGATTTTTAAGTACCAAATTGATCATTTTATATCATTA
>JAPKLY010000334.1:269096-313564 GCA_026898435.1 Prunella vulgaris | reverse complement strand
AACATAAGTCCCCAAACACCCACATGTTGATGAAATTTTAAACTTTCATCAACACCACACACTCTCACTCTCTTTGTCTCTCTACCAAACGACACAAGGATTTTTTTCATACAAGTAAGAGAGAGAATAGTTGAATAATAAGAGAGAGGCGAACAAATTGAGTCAAACCGACTACAAGGAGCCACCCCTGGGGGAGCTCAAGTCCTAGTATGGTCACTTTCCTCTTCCTCCACATTACTATCCTCATCGTAATGGGCATGCATTGCGAGGGCATTCGGTGGATTGATGTTCGCTCTTGTTTACTGAACTGCCGTCATCTTCGCTTCCTCTCCTTTTCTTCTCATGATCACTTATATTTTTATAAACTCTCATCTTCTGTTGCTGAATTGACAATGAAGTACAGTACAGGAGGGCACATCAACCTTGTGATTACGTTCGAGGGCAGTTGCAGTGCATGGGGGTGGTGAAAGGGTACATGAGTGGGCCCTACCAGATGCTTAAAGGTGGGGCCAACTTTGTCACCCACGGCTACACAAAGGGCTCTGCTCTGGGTGCTGAGATTCTTGGCACTTTTCTTCTTGTTTACACTCTCGCCAAGACACTCCCATATCCCCGCATATTTTTCAATCAATAAAAAACATTTTCTTTTCTTTTCTTTTTTAGAAAAAAGATATTTGAGGTATATATATATATAATGAAAAGTAATATTAAGAATTAAATATTTTTACCCATTTCCACTTAAATATATCAGTTGTAATTGGAGAAACAATAGTACTTATCATTATATATTTATTTATTTATTTATTTTAAGTTAAAAAATTGAGTCAAACTTAGAATCCATGAATCTAAAAGGGTATCAATATTGCTCAATGTACAATTATCTGAATTGATACTTCTAATTATCTGATTCATTCTTTTTAGATAATTAAAAATTATGTCAAATTTAGAAGCGTACAAGTTTTTGCCATGAATCTTAATCAATCAATCAAGCATGTATTTGTGTTGAAATTTTCTTAATGATCGGAATTGCAGCTCTTGGGTTCGCCGTTATCCTAGTTCATCTGCCGACCATTCTAGGGATGACAATGGAGCGGATCAGAACGGATATATCAATATCCAAACCTGCTCTGCGCTTTTGATCCCCGCTCTGCTCCATGCTCCAGGCGGGACAGCATTTTAAGATCCATGTCTGCCCTGCGCGGGGCAGATCTGATCCACTCGGTCTCATCTATTAAATGTTCATAATTTTTTAAAATCAATATATTAAAAAAAAGCCTAAATAAAAAAATTAATATTTTTTGTTACTTTTTATTCTTTTCATATGCATTACATATATGTTTAATACTATATATATTACATAATATTATATATATATATATCTAATATTATATATAATTAATATTATATGAAGCGGATCAGGGCGGGGCGAAGCGGATCAGGGCAAAAATTATGTAGATCCATGCTTGATTTACTCCGCGAGTGGGGCGGGGCAGATCTGCTCCATTCTTAAAACGAGGCAGAGCGGTGCAGAGCAGATCATTTTGTCATCCCTAGACCATTCCAATCAGCTAGCCTTGGAGCAGCCATCATCTACAACAAAGGTTATGATCACGTAAGACCTGATTTATGATTTAAAACAAAATTGCATTATATACATAGTATTAACATAGCCAGAAATTTCGGACAGGATCAATAAATCTTAATATTATATAAAGACGAAATTATGAAATCAACCAGAATGCTCGATTTCGAATTTCCTCTATTCTCATTCATTCTGTCATTAAGAATTAATCTCGACCTTATAATTTAAGTGTTTTAATCTTTACCGTACATTTTATATTTTATAAATATATATATATACCATATGTATATCTTATATAAATCTTATAAATATATTTATAATATCAAATCATATATCTAATTTTTTAATCTCAACCGTTCATCTTAATTTCTATACTTATATAAATTTCAACTCTATAAACATTATTGTTTTCATCTTTTAATCTTATTTCTTCGTGTGTCTCTTACTTTTTCTTATTTCTATTCGTCGTATTCTAATATTCAAATGGTTTTTTTTTTCTTTGCAGGTTCATATTTCACATTTAATAATCTGGTGAAATAATATTTTTTTCTAAAGCTACACAACTTTTGTGGTTTTCTTTTGGAGGTAACGTTTAGTTGCTATAATTACAGATCTATTTGATTTAAAAATTTTATGTTTGAATTGTTTATTTGATGTTTGAATTGCAGATTTATTCTAGAGCATAATATTATGTATGTGTTATGCATATGTATATAATTTTAATTTTATGATATTTGAATTGTTTATTTGTCTTTTTAATATTTTTTTCATGTTTTTAATAATTAAAATTTTGATGTTTGAATTGTTTTCTTTTCTATTGCTACACAATTTTCATGGTTTTTCTAGGTAATATTTAATTGCTACAATTGTAGATCTATTTGATTTAAATTTTTTATGTTTGAATTGTTTATTTACCTTTTTAATATTTTTTTCATGTTTTAAATATTCTTGATCTTATTTTTTTATATTCAGTTTTAATTGCAGGTTCGTATTAAAATCATTGTGTTTGTGTCATACATACCGTAAGTTATTTTCTAGAACCAAAGATGTTATAGAAATAATATTATGCGTTGTGAATGTGTACATATTTTTTAAGTACTTAATTTATTTACCGCAATATTTTTAATGTGTTGTGCATGTATAAATAATTGATACATGTATATGTTATATTCAAGAAATCAGACACGCAAATATATATATAAAATATATTTTGTTATTGATTATTTTAATAATATTTTTTTGATATATTCTTGATCTTCTTTTAACATACCTATTTAATAATAAAAAATTATATTATAAAATATTATGTTCTTGATTTTTTTAATCATATATTTTGATATGTTCTTTATTTTCTTTTAACATACTTATATAATAATAAAATTTTATAAATAATCATAGATTGGTACAAAAGTAATACACTATTTTCAAATAGATACAAAATATAATTATTATATGAATAAAATAGCCTCAAATTATATTTTAATATTGTGTGAATACAAAAGTAATACACTATTTTCATATTTTAAATATTATGTGAATAAGATAGTCTCAAATTATATAAGTATAAATTTATATTATCGAATAAATCTATATATAAATATACAAGAAATTAAAATTTATTAATTCACATAATATAATCTATATTAAAATATTTTTTTTAATAATTCCGCATATTACGCGGGTTTACGTACTAGTATTTTTATAAAGACGAAATAATGTTATATTTATAAAAATTATCATTATAAGTTTATTAAAATATCTAATTCCATTAATTTAAATTGAATAAGTTAAGTTTTGTTATGATTTTGGAAAAAAAATTAATTGTTTCGATTATATAGAAGATTGGAGAGATGGTGTTGAAATTGCTAATATTAGTATCATAAAAAAATTATCATTTTCTTTCTTTAATTAGAATGCAATCACAATATCCATCAAAATTTTAACTTATAATTATTTTATTAATTTGGAGGATAAAGATTTTTAAAATTTCATTGCAGTGTTATTAGACACTATATATTGTATAATTTATATAACATACTACTTTTAGATATACTAGTATTTTCACCCATGCGATGCACGATCAACGATATTTAAAAATAAAAAATTAATTCTATTAATATCATTAATTATCTTATAATATGCATGAATTTAAAATTACAATGTCAAGTATTAATTCTCTTATATATCACTTTATATATTTTTAAAAAATTACACAATTCAGTGTTCATTATTCACAAAAATCTACAATGCATCACATTCTACTAATAATTACACTCAAAGACATTTTTTTCACTTAAATTGAGCAATTTACCCTTATTAAAAACTATTTTATCCATTTAAATACTATAAGTTAACTCATATACAAAAATTCCACAAAATTTAACTATATAATATCTTCTAGGACAAAGAGAGTGGTTAAGTTTTATGGCGCGTTGTTAATTTGTTATTTAAAATTTTGATGTGTAAATTAATTGTTTTTAAGAAATATGTGCCTTTTAATATCAAAACGAAAAATTTAACTAAAACTAAATTAAAATATTTATTTTATTTTATTACTTTTTAATATTAATTTTTACTTAAACTAATATATATGAGTTTATATGTGTACACACATTTTAATTTGTTAAGCATATTAATTTAATTAATCAACAAAATTTTAAAATTCTTCTTGGACTATCTATTTTAAAAAAATAGTTTAATCAATCAAATAAAATTATTTTATATAGAATTTTATAAATATTTATAACAAAAAAATTTTAATAATTTTTTATACAACAAAAGTTTACCATTATGAAAAATAAAATCCATATTAAACTTCATTAATATATCTTTTAAAAAATTTATTTTTATTATATTATAAAAATATTATATACCATGAATCTTAAGTCTTACTAATATTTCCCGAATATGTGTGAATTCACTTTGTTTAAAAATAGAGTGATTTGTGAGTTGATTTTATAATTGGGACAAAGCTTCACTTTACTATTTAAATTGTACTTTCTTTTCAAATATGAATTCATTAAAGTTTTATCTCATTTATAATATTATCTAATACAATGTATTCTCATACATAAGATAAAATTATAAAAACATATTTATCTTTTATTATAGACTAATACAGAGTATGATTTGCTTAATCTTTGGATCATTGAAAATACATTTTTATTGATTCAATCACTAACAAATTTTTTATAAGTTGTTTGTTGTCATGTGCAGATAATAATATACACCCATTAAAAAAAAATTGGTGCAAGGATTTGAACCTTGTAACCTAGAGTAAAAAGAAAAAGAAAATTACAGTCACCTAAACTATATGATATGGCATAAGAATAGTTTTAAAATTAAAAAAAAAAAATTTGGGTCCAATTCGGTCCAAAATTTTATTATTATATATGTATAGATAGATATATAATTTTTGTTTCAGTTACAATAATTAAAATTGTTTTAATGATTAGAGAATGTAAAATGATTTTTTGATAGATATTCTTTGGCTTTTTTAATTTAATTACGTATCAGTTTTTAATTAATATCACTAAAAAGAGAGCAAGAGAATGCAAATGATTTTTATTTTGTAGTTAAAAAGATCATTTATATCTATATTGATATTTGGTTAGGGGAGGTTAAGAGGTTCATTGTTTTATTTATATGTGTTTCGTTTTTTAATAATAATAATAATAGCTAATTCATTTATTAAGAAAGTTGAAAAGACTTTACAAATTTTAATAACTGATATTTTTTTTAACAATACAAATTTAGAAAGCAAAAAAGTTTTGTTAAAAAAAGTTTCTAGAAAAGAATAACATTCTGTTATTAGATAGTTATATATATGTGCAAACTTTTAAAGACACTAAATTAAAAATCGAAAAATTTTAATACTAAAATGTGCAATTTTAATAACAAAATTTTTTTGTGGTAGAAAATAATATAGTTAATAATGTTAAATATATTGATTATAAACTTAAACTTTTTTTAAAAAAAAAAATCTACTATTAACATTTCTGAATTGCTTGCAAAAGGACAACTAAAACTAAAAAGGAGAAAAAAATAAATTAAGATTATACTGTCTCAAGGAATCTAAACCTTGTTTCTATGAAGAGAAAGAAACTTACACTAGCTTTTAAAACTAAGTGGCCACATTTACATAGTAGTATAAAATATAAAATAATATATATAATAGAAAAATTAAAATTTTCAGGGTGGCCCAGTGCTCCCATTTACCCCATGTAGCTACGTCTATGAGGCAACTGAATAGTGATTAATGATTTGTTTTGGTGTTTGTCTATGAGGCAACTGAATAGTGATTAATGATTTGTTTTGGTGTTTATGATTATCAGTGGATCCTCTGGGTTGCAGCAATTTACCACCAAATAGTGATACCTTACAAGAGGAGCAGGGCTTGCATGCTGAGTTTGGCAACTAATTATTTTTCATATTATAAGTCTGTTTTTGCTTCTTATGAATCGAACCGAACTGAACCGAACCGAAATATTACGGTTAATTCGATTAAAAAGTTCGAATTGTTAAAAATTTCAATAACCGAAATTTTTTCAGTTCGGTTCGGTTATGAATCCGTAAAAACCGAAATATTATATATATTATATAATATATATTATATTTATATTATATAAATAATATATATGAGTTATTTTAATAATATTTATTAAGTTTCCTTTCAAAATCCTAATTTTATTTAGGGAAAGAGAGAAATTATACATAAAATTATGAAATACATTTAAAAAAATGCTTGAAAAATTAGATTATACATAAATTATGAAAGACAAAAACTTATATAAAAATTTCTACCATAGAAATTTTTAAAAATAGATTTTTAAAAAATTTAAACCACGCGCGCTAACATATGCGAGAGATCCGGATTAGTTGCTTTCCCCATATCCGAGCGAGATCAGGGATTAGTGGCTTTCCCCTGGTGAAGGCTTTTTACTTTTTTTTATTATTATTATTTTGAATTTTTTTTAAAATCAAATAATAATATATAATCAATTTAAAATTTTGTTTTTAATTTATGTTACTCTATGAACAATTTGCATGTTACTTTAAGGAAAAATATATTTACTTTTTTTTATAAAAAAATATAGTTTATTCTTGTGTAATACGTATTTATTCATGTAGTAACACACATTTGTTCATATAGTAACACAAACTGGAGAGCAAATATGTGTTACTATTAGAGCAATTGTGTGTTACTATCTTATAAGATGTATGTTGAATGATTTTACTAATTGTAATGTTATGTGGCTAGTTAATCTATGAAAATCACTCAAACAATAATTAAAAGATGATAATTGGAATAATCAAGTGAAATGTAGAGAGAATTATAGAGAGAGAAATTTCATAAGTGGGTTTTTTGTATTTGAATTTCAGATCATTACAAATGAGATATTTTTACATATTTATACCCTTTCTAAGGGTGAGGTGGCGTCCACTTAAGCCACATGATTTCTGGTGGTGACAAGTGTCCTCCACTTGTCACCCCCTGGATGTTCTACCCCACTAACGCTAGCCTAAATGACCCGAACCCTTCATACAGGTTCCTTAGACATCTTGTGTCTTCTTTCCTTCGAGGAAGGGACTAGCAAGGGGGCGAGCATTGTGGCGAGCAAGGGGGCGAGCATTGTGGCGAGCAACGTAGGCTTATCCTCTTGGCTTGCTGCCTTGTCACATCCAGGCTGAAGGCGAGCATGGAGGAGAGCAGGTGGGCGAGCATGAAGGCGAGCAACCTAGTCTTGGCTTCATAGGCTTGTTGCTTTGTCATGCTCGGAGCTTCGGGCGATCAACTGGCGAGCAGGCCAGCGAGCATTGAGGCGAGCAACTGGGGAGTGGCCACGTAGGCTTGTTTCCTCGACACCTCTGGGCTCGGGTGAGCATGTGGGCGAGCACCCAGGCGAGCATGTGGGCGAGCAACTTACTCATTCCTGCTTGTTTATTATCTAATCCTCAAGCTTAAGTCCTTTTATCAACATTTGCTCCTCAGTATATGCTTTGATTAGACATCAAAGTATATACTGGAGTTGATCTTTATCATGCAGACGAGCATCTGGGCGAGCGATTGGGCGAGCAACTTAGCGAGAAGCATGGTGCTCGCCTTGGTGCTCGCCCTCCTACTCGCTTTCTCTCTCTTCAGCAATTAAGGTGACGCTCTGGAAAACGAGGCGCCTCATCATTTCGTGTGCCAATCAGTCACACGAAAAGGCGTGCCTTTTCAGAAACTTTTCAAATATTTTGCAACTAGGTCCCTGAAATTCTTTTCCCTCTTTCACTTTGACCCGAACGTATAAATAGGGGTTTCTTGGTCACTATTCATCTTCCTCTTCATTCACTATTTCTCTCTGGAATTTCCCGGCGATCCAATCCTTGAGCTTTTTTCGACGACTTTAGCAATCTTCACTATTCCAGCGAACGGTTTTCTGACTCAACATCCCAGGTAGTTCCTCGATTCCTTTCGTCTTTTATTTACATTACCTTCATTTTCTTTTAATTTTTGCATGTCCATTTTGTGTATTTGTTCGTCGGATTCTTTGCCGGAATTTCTGACCGGAATCTCGTTGATGACGCCCGCAATCCATAGTTAACACATCCTAGGATCAACTTTATCTTTTCTCCTTTCTTCTCGAATCCATGTCGTCATCTTCGAGTCGGACGATCTCTCACCGAAATCTGGGCAAACGACCAATGGTGGAGAATATAGAGGAAGGTGGCCCGATCGAGGGCTTATCCTCGGTCCATTTGGCGGGATCTGATTCTGCGGTTGAAGAGGTTAATCGGTTTTTGGAGGAAAGAGGCGAGCAAGCCAGCGAGGAGACTGGCGAGCATCCCGGCAAGCAGCTGGGCGATCAAGAAATCGAGCAGCCCGTTGCTCGTCCAGAGGAGGATGATACGGAGGATGTAGAGTCGCTCTCTAGTAGTGACGATAGCGATGACTCTATCACTGAGTGGTTCGAGTCTGTTAGCTTCCCTCAACCGCACATGTCCGAGAGGTCCATTCCCGAAGGCGTTGCACAAGAGTTCGACTGGAGAGCATACTACAAGCGATATGCCGCCGATTTCCCGACTCCTCCTCGGCAGTATCGGGAACTTGAACAAGGTGACCGCACAAACTACAAGGCGAATACCGTAGTGAGTGTCATTGACGAGGATGATCTTGACCACATCCGGAGGGAATATCACATCCCCTGCGACGTCACGATGTATGCTCCTCGGGAGAAAGAAAGAGCTGATTGTCCCCCGTAAGGATTAACAGCCATAAACATGCATACCTTGGCAGCTGGTGTGACGTTACCCCTTCACCCCCTCATCGGGCACTTTTTCGAGACGACGGGTTTAGCGATCACACAGCTGACCCCCAACGCTTGGACGTACCTGATATCACTCTGCACGGTTTTCGCCTTGGAGAAGTACAAGGATCGCCTGACTCCTCAAGAGGTGAATTACACCCTCTGCCTTAGCAAGTGCTCTGAGAAGGGCCAGGGTTATTATTACCTTAAGGCGAGGAGCGACATGAAGATCCTTGAGGGACTGCCTAATAAAGTGAGAGACTGGAAGGAACAATTCTTTTTTATCGGTGGTGACTGGCGGGCTCCTGATAACAACGAGGGTCTCGGGGGACGTATAATGTCCCCTACTGAGTTTGGCGAGTTACAGCGTAGGATTCGTTTGCACTTTAAATTCCATCCTTGTTACAATATCTGACATTCTTTGTTCTTTGTGTCTACAGGCTTGATCCCTCAGCATTGGAAGAAGACTAGCTTGTCTGAGGAGTTCAAGTTCACCTGCATTCTTGTTTGCCGCCGGAACAAGAAGGACATAACTTTTGTGTATTTGAACAAGTTCAGTTGCCCCGTTACCTCGGGTTTAATCACCACTCCTCACCATCTGCGAGCTCAGGTTGTTCGTCCCGCAGGTATAACTATTTTGAGTTCTTGTCTAGTACTTTTTGACTTTGAGATTTCATGAAAGTTTTCTAACTCTTTTTGTCTCTTAATGCTTGCAGTTCCTGAAGTTTCTATCGCCATCCCTCCATCTTTCAAGACTCTAAACCAGAAATTCGGGATGGCACGTACCAAGAGGGATCCCCCATCAGTGGTGTTAGGCGCTCAAGTCGCTGCTAAGACTACCAAGAAGACCGGTGGTACCGGGCAAAATACCCGATCCATTGTCCCTCGGGCTCCTCGTACCGAGGATCGTCAAGCTCCGAGTGATTCTGCGAGCGGTGGTAACCGGCGAGTGCTCCGAGGAGATGGTTCACGCATTGAGCGTGAAGGTGAGGCCGTCAAGAGGGCCAGAATTACAAGATCTTCAGCCCCAGGAGGCTCGGGTCGGGTCGAGACTCCGGAGTCAACCCTTCCTGCCCCTGTTGGCACTTCCTCCGCTCCTGCCCCCATACGATCTGTTGGGCAGTTGTCGGATGTCTCGATTCTTGGATGGGATCAGGATCGAGCAGCAGGGTAATACTCTTCAGACTTGTAACATACTTACACTTCGAACATTTTTCGAATTTGTTTTAAACTTGTTTGAATTTTTATTCAGGTACGATCCCTCACGTTACCAACACCGGAGCGCAACTGTACATCATTTCGCACTTGCCCGGCCTCCGAAGTCTCTCACCGAGCTCAAGGGTTCCAATCGCCTTGCCGTTGAATCTACCGTTCGGCACTAGTCTTAGCCTCAGGAAGACATCATTCAGCGCCAGTCAATGACGGATAATATCCGTACGGCCATGCATCATACGAGTGGGGCTCTTTTCAGTGCTCAGCGCGCCCTTGAGCAAGCCGTGACCTTAGAGAAGGCTTACGCGGTGCTGACAGATAGTGCGAGGAAAGAAAGGGATGATGCGAAGAAGAAAATCGCTACTGCGGAAGCCAAGGCAAAGGCCTCTTTAGATGCTGAGAGATTGGCTATTGCAAGTGTTGAGAAGGCACAAACCGAAGCTGATGGTCTCCGAGCCGAGCTAGCAAGTGTTCGAGCTCAACTGGAAGAAGGCCGGATTGCTCGTGGGAAGGTCGCTGAATTGGAGAGAGATCTTCAGGCAACCCGGACCGAGCTTGCTGACCTCAAGGTTGCGCACACTGACTGTTATACCGCCGATTCCGTAGCTAATATACGAGCCAAGTCTTCTAATTTTGGTTTCGTTTACGCCTTTGCTGAGAACCTTCGGGCTTATCACCATGTTGTTGGTGAGAACGAGGACCCTTGGACTGCCCTGAAGAAGGAGTTTACTGACTTTCTCACCTAGCGTCCTCTTCGGGATGGCTTAGTGGTTGATATTGGGGACCTTGAGGAGATGGGCATGGACCTGAGCGTCGTTCCTCCAACTCTTAAGATCGTTGGTGGGAAATACCCACCTATTCAGATCGACGCTCAAGATGACGCGATGGTAGACACTGAAGGTCTATCTCCTTTTGAGGTCCTTCCAGGTCTTTCTCCTTCAGGCACTGGCGAGCAGATGGGCGGCCAGGCAGGCGAGCAGGCCGTCGGTCCGGTGGGCCAGGGCGGCGAACAGGCTGGCGAGCAGGTGGGCGACCAGTAAAGTGATTTTGCAACTTTTTGCTTCTTTGTTTTTGCATTTTCTTCTTTTGCAACTTTTTGCTTCTTACACCCTCGAAGGCGCTCCATATGTACTTGAACTTCCCTTTGATGTTAATGAACCTGCAGTTTTTCTTTTTATTGGATTTGCTTGTACTTGCTTTGCTGTAGATACTTTTGTCTTAGTTATTTAGTGCTCGCTTTTGATGTACGATGTTTTAATTGATTCATCTTACTTTTCCTTTTACGGAATAGCGAATTTACACCTTTTACTCTTTATCTCTTTCGATATAGGCTTATTAATTGGTAAGGACTCCCTTTTAATGGTATAACCTTAGGGTTAGTCTCAATACCTTGCCTTTATTGTGGACTCGTAAGTCTTTTGGAGCTTATACCTAAAGACATTTTTGGAGAGAGCAATTCGAAAGGAAACATCCTCTTTATTCAACATAATAATAACTTTACAGATTTGTCTCCGTCTAACACGGACCTGCTTGCCCCTAACATATTGGGTGAGCAAGGTTTTCTTAGAATATCTACACAAGTCTTTACTGGTAGAATTTTTTGAGATGCGCCGCATTCCATGTGTATGCCGAAGGGTTGCCTTGCATATCCTCCAGGTCATACGTCCCATTTGGCCAACTTTTTGTTACTTTAAACGGACCTTCCCATTTCGGACCAAACACTCCAGTCGGGACTGCTAATATCCTTCGCATCACCAGGTCGCCAATTTGGAATTTTCTATCTTTTACCTGCGAGTTGTAGTATTTCTCGGCTCGTCGCTTATAAACTGCATTCCTCAATTCTGCCGAGGCTCTTGTTTCTTCAATTAGATCTTTTTCTACCGCCATATCACCCTCATTTGCTTCCTCATTGTATTCGATTATCCTCCATGTCCGATGTTGGACCTCCACTGGGATGACTGCTTCAACTCCGAAAGCCATTGTGAACGGTGTCTCCCCGGTACTTGCTCTGTAGGACGTTCTGTAAGTCCATAAGACTTCCGGAAGCTCGTCGGCCCAACTGCCCTTTTTCTCTTCTAACCGGACCTTTAGGATGTGTTTCAAAATTTTATTCACTGCTTCAACTTGTCCGTTTGATTGAGGATGATATGGTGTGGAGTAATGTTTCTTGATGTTCCAAGATGTGCAAAAGTCTCTTAACTTACTTCCATCGAACTGCCTCCCATTATCTGTGACTATTGACTGTGGTAACCCAAATCTGCATACCAGGTTCTTCCAAATAAAGCCTATCATCTTCTCTTGGGTTATCGTCGTTAGTGCTTCAGCTTCGGCCCACTTAGTGTAATAGTCCACGGCCACCACTACAAATTTTACCCCACCCTTCCCGGGAGGGAATGGGCCGATCAAGTCGATACCCCATTTAGCGAATGGCCACGGACTATATACTGACTTCAATTCTTGTGCCGGGGTGTGGATACTCGGAGCGAACTGTTGGCACTTCAAGCATCTCTTAGCATATCTGATAGCATCCTTTCGTAGTGTTGGCCAATAATACCCTTGCCTAATAGTTTTGTAAGCCAAGGCTTGCCCCCCGGCTTGACCTCCACATATCCCTTCATGGATTTCCTTTAACACCTTTTGACCTTCTTCCGAGGAAAGACATTTGAGTAATGGGAGTGAGATTCCTCTTTTATATAGCTGCCCTTCGACCATCGTGTATCTTGCGGCTTGCTTCACAATCCGCCGTTCTTCCCATGGATCTCCCGGCTGTTCTCCGTTGGATAGGTATTCACTGATAGGTGTTCGCCAATCATCGGTAGACTGTTGCTGGCTATTGATTATTTGTTGCCCCCTCTTCAACACTTGATTAACATAATCAAATGTTGAAGGATTAGTTAACTTTGTGAGATGCTTGGTTCTCCGGTGCTTGTAGCTAACCGGGCTAAAGCATCTGCTTGGGTGTTCTCCAGTCGGGGGATCTGTTCAATGTACACTTGCTCGAACTTTGATATTAGGTGTGCAACGATCCTTTGGTAAATGATCATTTGTCGGTCCTTTGCCTCGTACTCACCTCGGACTTGAGATATGATTAGCTGTGAATCTCCAAAAATCTGAAGTCTGGTTGCCCCCACAGCTAATGATAGTCTCAAACCCGCAATAAGTGCCTCGTATTCAGCTTCGTTGTTTGTTGCTAGGAAATCGAACCTTATTGCGGAGGTGAACACTTGTTTGTCAGGACTTACCAGGACGACACCCGCTCCGACTGCGGAACTTGTTGCTGAGCCGTCCACGTAGAGGTGCCATGGGTAAATACGTCCCCTCATCGGATCTTGAGGGTAGGTTAGCTCTACTATAAAGTCTGCTAAAGCCTGCCCTTTGATCGTTGTTCGGGGTGCGTATGTTATACCATACTGGCTAACCTCGAGTGACCATTTTAACAATCGTCCGGCGGTATCGGGTCTATGTAAGACTTGCCTCAGGGGGAAAGTTGTTAAAACTTCCACTTGATGGTCGAAGAAGTACGGTCGGAGCTTCCGCACGCTCATTACTAACGCATATGCCAACTTCTCCATTGGGGAATATCGTAGTTCCGCCTCATACAGCACTTGGCTGACATAATATATTGGCAGATGTGCCTTACCTACAGCACGCACCAAGGCTGAGCTTATGACTACTTCTGATGCCGCCAGGTATAGGTACAGCTTTTCTCCTGGCACCGGCTTTGATTGGATCTGGGGATTACTGAGGTAGTTTTTTATGTCTTCGAACGCCTTTTGGCAAGCATCCGTCCACACATAATTGGTCTTCCCGGTTCTTTTGCAGATGCCCTTGCCTTTGATAGACTCGAAGAAGGGTCTATTCTTATCTCCGGATCTGGATATGAATCTGTTGAGTGCCGCGAGACATCCGGTAAGTCTTTGAACTGCCGGTACATCCTTCGGTGGTCCCATGTCCAGGATACATTTAACTTGTGAAGGGTTAACTTCTATACCCCGTTGACTCACGAGATGTCCCAAGAACTTACCGGATTGTACCCCAAAGCTGCTTTTCTTTGGGTTAAGCTTCATGTTATACGCCCTCATGATGTCGAATGCTTGCTTGAGGTGCTCCAGATGGTCTTCTTTTCTAAGACTCTTCACTACAATGTCGTCAACATAGACCTCCATTGTGTCACCAAGGTGTTGGTCGAACATCTTGTTGACTAATCTTTGATATGTGGCGCCGGCATTGATCAACCCGAAGGGCATCCTCTTCCAACAAAATAAATTTTTGTTTGTATAAAAGGCTGTATGTTCTTGATCATCGGGGTGCATGGCAATCTGATGATAACCTGCAAAGGCATCCATAAATGTCATTAGTTCATGTCCTGTCGTATTGTCTACCAGCTGATCGATATGGTGCAACGGAAAGTTATCCTTCGGACATGCCGCATTGAGATCCGTGAAGTCTATACATAGCTTCCACGTTCCATTCGGTTTCTTGACCAGGACAGGATTCGCCACCCATTGAGGACATAGTGCTTCCTTTATGAGTTTATTGTCCAAAAGTTTCTTCACCTCGCCGGTCAATGCTTCATACTTGTCTGGCCCATATTTTCTTCTCTTCTGACGGACAGGCTTCTTTGTGGGATCTATGTTCAGGCGATGGCACGCATACTCCACCGGTATGCCGGTCATATCCTCGTGTGACCATGCAAACACATCGAGGTTAGCCCGAAGGAATTCCTCCATTCGGCTTCTATAAGGCTCCTCCAACTCCGACCCAATAAAGAGTTCTAAATCTTGTTTATTTGGGTCAACTTGTATGGATCTGAGCTCCTCAACTGGTGTGGCGCGTCGCTTTTTATCTTTCCACCTGGGATCATCAATTGGTCCTTCGAGGTGCATTTCCATCTCCACCGGGATGGGTTCATAACCCAACCGGGGCTCAATGTCTTCCGGGGCACTTGTCTGGCCTTCCGGTTCTGGTTTCATGTCACCACTCTCTCCGGCTATGGTCGCAGGGTCTTGATCTTGATCCTTCGGGTTATTTACCGTCTGCTCCTCGTCCGGCTGGTCTTGCTGGAATGCATTATCTATCTCCATGTCCTCCGGCGTCTGATCCACTTCCATCATTTCGGTGTCTACTGAGACATCATCCAAACCGCTCGGCTCGTTCAAGGAGGGTTGTGACATTAGACCTTCAAACACTAACACCTGGTTAACGGGTTTTTTTAGAGTTAATAGGCATTCCCGCGCTTTCTTCTGGTCCCCTTTGACCGTACCTGCACCCTTAAGAGTTGGGAATTTAATACAATAGTAGTAAGTAGAACATGCGGCTTTAAATTCAGAAATAAAAGGGCGGCCGAGGAACCCGTTATAGGTGGATAGTTGATCTACGACTAAGAAATCTAACAACATTGTCATCCTCCTTTCCGGGTCCTCTAGCGCTACAAGTTCTACGGGCAATCTTATTACACCTAGTGGGAAGGTCACAGCCTCTCCGAATCCCACTATCTTGTGATTACAATCCTCTATGTAGGATTCGTAATCCCCTAACTGGTCTAGTGTTTTCTTGAACATAATGTTCGTGTAGGCTCCAATATCCATTAGCAGTCGGTGTACTCTTGCGTTCATGATATTGGCACTGATAACCAAGGAGTCGTTGTGCGGTGTAAGGACCCCTTCGAGATCTGCCTGTGAGAAAGTCAAATCTGCAGTTGGTTTAGTAGTTGCTTTCGATCTGGACCCCATCTCTTGTACTTGATTGACCGCTCGAATTTCCGCTTTCTTTTGCCTCTTTGATGTTGGACGGCCATCTATCACTCCTCCAGCCGAACCAACCTCTTCAAGTACAAGGATCTCTCGGTTAGGTTCCAGATGTGTCGGCCTTGCTGGTGGACCTCTTCTTACCTGTCTGTTTGGGGCCCTTTCTGCCTCATCACTACCTTCATCATCTGAGGCTTCCTGTCTTGTCTGACGTTGCCTTTTCCCCGGAGCTTTCTTGACGAACTCGGCTAATTTCCCATCTTCATAAAATTTCCACAACTGTTTCAACAGATCGCGGTACTCACTAGTGAAGTGCCCGATACTTTGATGATACGCACAAAATTTATTTGGGTTTAGCTTGCTTCGATCCTGCCTGATCCTTCGGGGTGCAGCCAGCATATCTTGATCCTTCACAGCTGTGAAGACGTGGTCAATTGTGGTAGTCAACACTTGGTTTAGTTTTTCTTTGTATTCCGCCGTGTCCCCAAATGATTTCAAATTTTTCGGGGCCTTGTAACCACTACCACCAGGCTTCTTCCCACTCTTTTTATCATCAACCTCTGGACCCAACTGTTTGGCCATTGCTTCTTGCATTGCGACGTACACACCGGCTTTGTGGCGGAACTCAGCATATGTACTAGGACAAGCTAGATGCATTTCTTTCCACAGGTCCGTTCCTTTACGCAGTCCCGCCATGACTGCCACAACCTTTGTATCGTCACTGACTGCTTCACCTTCCAAAAGGATTTTATCAAATCGTTCCAGATATTGTTGGTCAGTCTCCTCGGTCCCTTGTGAGATGTTGGCCAACCTGTGTTTTTGCGTCAGATACGTTCCGAATCCAGAAAAGTGGGACAAGAATTCCCGTGTCAATTGTCCAAACAACTGAATCGATCCAGGCGTCAAGGCTGAGAACCATCTGTGTGCACGGTCTCCAAGAGTTAAAGGAAAGTTCTGGCATTGCGTTGCGTCTGACTCCCCCATTGAGATTATGTAATCAGCGTACTTTGAGATGTGAACCTTGGGGTCAGACTCTCCCTCGTACAGCACTAATGAGGGAAACTGTATTTTCTTCTGGATGGGCGCAGTCAAGATGACTGGTGACAATGGTGATATTGGAAGTGACGTGTACGTCTCCACCTTGTCTTTGATGGCCACCTGGTGTTGTAAGTCCTCCACAGCTTTCATCAATTTTTCTATCTCTAGAACTGACGACCCCCGGGACGATCCCCCTCCTCGAGGCTGTTCCGGGTGCACCTCATGATGACGTGATGCCCCCGGCAGTCCCTCACTTCGGGCGATCTCTCGGTGCGGTCGCTGGAGGTTACTTGCGGCATTTGGTCCTAACCTCTCGGATGCCCGTCTCCTCAACCTTTCTTGTACAGGCCTGCGTTGATGCCGAGCATCAGACTCGCAAGGCTCTTGGCGGTACGAATGTTCTGACCTTCTACCTTCCGAGTGATGACTTTGATTACTGCGCCTATCGCCTTGTGACCCGTCAAGGCGTTCAGGTTGGTCATGTGCTTGGTCAGCTGGTCGCCCAGCTGGTCGCTGGTTTGAGCGTTGGGGTTGTGGTCCGAGGCGATCAGACATTTTCTGTTTGCCTCTTGAACTTTCGGGTACGACACGTCCACTACTAGCTTCTTCCTCCTGAGGATGGTAGCTTGTTCGAGTATCATGTCTCATCTCAGTCTGGGCAACCTGAATCACCGGTTGGCGTGCTACTACCATCTGTTGTCTTTGTAATTGTTTCAGGGTGGTCATCGCTCTCTCGATGTCCTCAGGTGTTCTAACCATTGACTCAATGGTAGTTTAAATTTGTTGACCAACTGGAGCCACCGGTAACGCCGGGACACGAGCTTGTTCTGTCCGACGGTGTCCGGATGGCCCCCTTCCTTTCCACCTTCGACTCGTTGAGGTGGTGTAGGATTCATCGTTGGAGGCCTCGTACATATGTCTCGTCATTGTTCGTGGTGACAATTGAATATAGTAGATGAGTTTTCAAAGAAATCTTTTCTAGCTCGTGTTTTCGAAGACAACAAATTCTTGAAAACACTCACAATTGAAGATATTCCTCAAAATTCTCACTAAACTTCGAAGGGCGTTCTTCGTGTTCTTCGGAATAATGATAAGTAAGTACCAAATTCTTCAAGCGACGGAGGTTCGGACCCTCCTTCTAGCGCCAAATTGTTGAATGATTTTACTAATTGTAATGTTATGTGGCTAGTTAATCTATGAAAATCACTCAAACAATAATTAAAAGATGATAATTGGAATAATCAAGTGAAATGTAGAGAGAATTATAGAGAGAGAAATTTCATAAGTGGGATTTTTGTATTTGGATTTCAGATCATTACAAATGAGATATTTTTACATATTTATACCCTTTCTAAGGGTGAGGTGGCGCCCACTTAAGCCACATGGTTTCTGGTGGTGACAAGTGTCCTCCACTTGTCACCCCCTGAATGTTCTACCCCACTAACTCTAGCCTAAATGACCCGAACCCTTCATACAGGTTCCTTAGACATCTTGTGTCTTCTTTCCTTCGAGGAAGGGACTAGCAAGGGGGCGAGCATTGTGGCGAGCAAGGGGGCGAGCATTGTGGCGAGCAACGTAGGCTTATCCTCTTGGCTTGCTGCCTTGTCACATCCAGGCTGAAGGCGAGCATGGAGGCGAGCAGGTGGGCGAGCATGAAGGCGAGCAACCTAGTCTTGGCTTCATAGGCTTTTTGCTTTGTCATGCTCGGAGCTTCGGGCGATCAACTGGCGAGCAGGCCAGCGAGCATAGAGGCGAGCAACTGGGGAGTGGCCACGTAGGCTTGTTACCTCGACACCTCTGGGCTCGGGTGAGCATGTGGGCGAGCACCCAGGCGAGCATGTGGGCGAGCAGCTTACTCATTCCTGCTTGTTTATTATCTAATCCTCAAGCTTAGGTCCTTTTATCAACAATGTAATTATTTTATACATATTTATTTATTTTTATAGAATAAGTATATTTTCATATAATGTAAGAGCAAAATGTGTATTATTATAAGAAGAAATATTGATTATTCACAAATAATTATTTATTTTTATAGAAATAATTATTTTTTCATATAATAACATATGTATTAAATGAAACAATATATCTAGATTTAAAGGGATTATGAATAAATTAAGAAACGCATATTTATTTTCATAAAAATATATTTTGTCCATATAGCAACACACATTTGTCCATATAGTAACACAAATTGAGAGACAAATGTGTGTTACTATTAGAGCAAATATATGTTACTATCTTATAAGATGTTATTTTTACATATATTCATTTGTTTTTATAAAATAAATAATTTTTCACATAATACAAGAACAAAATGTGTGTTACTATAAGAACAAATATTGATTATTCACAATTATTTATTTATTTTTATATAAATAATTATTTTTTTCATATAATAACATATGTATTATATGAAACAATGTACCTACATTTAAATGGATGATGAATAAATTACGAAACACATATTTATTATCACAAAAATATATTTTATCTTTATAGTAATACACATTTGCCCATATTGTAACATAAATTGGGAGACAAATGTGTGTTACTATTAGAACAAATATGTGTTATTATAAAATTAAATATGTGTTACTGTAACATTAAATGTATATTACTATATGTATAAATATTTATTTATAATATAATATTAAATCTATGTTTTTTAATTAATATATTTAAAATAAATTAAAATATACTTTTAAGAAAGAGGAAAAATATGTATGAAGAGTGTGGGGGTGGGGGATGGGGGGGTGATGGCTGGGGAAGGCACTTGAGGGTGGGGGTGGACGGGCTGGGGAAGGCATATGAATTGTTGGCTTGGCAGGAGGAGTATGCACGCTCTTGCCGTGAGTTTGTGGACTGGGAACGCGCGTGGATAATTTTTTTTTTCTATATTTAGTAATTTCTACGGTAGAAATTTGGTAGAACCCAAGTGTTGCTCATTATGAAATATATTTAAAAAATTCAGTTTTAACCGAATTAACCTAAATATATTTCAATTTTTAAAAATTTCGGTTCGGTTTCAGTTTCTGGAATATAAAATTCGATTATTCGGTTCAGTTAAAAAATAGTTCAAAACCGACCGAACGCTCAGCCATAATTGTTATGTATAATTCGTGCACAAGTGATAAAAAGACATGTGAACACACCAGAATTGGGGTGGTTTTTTAAAGCTTGAAATATTATCTTTGCACAAGCTTACATAGTATTTCTTTGATGCTACCATAATAACATGTGGTTAGAAGGTTAATGTTATCAGGTACATTCAATGAATCTTCTTCCCAACGATAAATTAACGGATTAGTCTTGTATGCACCAGTTACACGGTGCAACTCAAGTTCATTTTTAAAAAATTAAACACTGAAAAGTTAAACAGTTTATTACTGAAAAGTTAAACTATAAAAGATACATTTTTCAGTAATAAACTGTTTAACTTTTTAAAAATGAACTAGAGTTGCACCGTGTAACTGGTACACAGAAGACTTACTCCAAATAAATTATACAATAAAATTTTCTAAACTCGAATTCATGTGATCTCTAATTTTTCAAATATCACTTTTATATATACACACTATCACTAAGTTAAAAGTCAAGTATTTTTAAAACAACAATACTCAAAAAGAGAGTTCACATGAACCCAAACTCACTGGAGATATACTGAAATAAGTTAAAAGGCACTGCTGGAATATTCGAACATTAATAACTGATGACTGATATTACACTGTGATCTCAGATTCTGCTAAAAATCCTTTACAGCAAAAAGACGAAACAGCCCATTTGGCTTAAAATGAGAGCTCTATCCATAACCTATTGGACAAGTTTTTCAACAGAGTCTTATGATTTCCAATTTTGCATCACCTACAAAAATTTTGTAGTTCTATATATATATATACTACAGGAAAACCTGTACCGAGACTGACTTACACTTGCTGTAATAGCAGTCAACAGGAAAAAAATATTCAAAATGCAAAAATAACTACTAGAGTTTTCAATAATTCCAGCTCTATTTCTACTTTTGCTTAACTCCGACGACCAAATCTACTAAAATGTACACTATCTCATACCACCCAACTTCATGGGCTCATCAGCAGCTGGAGCTTCTCATCACTGCATGAGAGATGGAGAGAGAACTGGATTAGTAATTGATGACAACAATGCAAGGCTAGATTATTGATCATATGAAAAAATAAAAAAAATAAATTATTACCTTCACAAACTATGCCAAGCAATGGCTTCCCTCTTCTTCAAGAAAGAAATAGAATATGATAATACGATGTTTTGTTAGTCAGATAATTTACAACCTAGAGAACCTCAATGCCCATTGTTGCGTCTAGGTACTGAAGGGCTCGGTTTCGGTTCTGAACCTTGATTTAATCTCATGGGATTCCTCAAGAGCTGCTGTGAAACCCGATCAGCTAACACTAAATGAGCATCGTACTGTTGTTCTTTACGGCCATGTAGAACAGGGCGCTCAACTCTGTTTCCAAGGAAGTCGTTTCCCCGTGAAACTGCATCCAGGGACAAATGAGCCTGAACAATTCCTCTGAATATGTCGGGCTTGTGCTCCTGGTAGCCATTTCCATTTGCATGGAGGGTATTTTGGGGAATAGAGAGCATGCCCATGCCTTCAGCCAAATAATTTGTTGTCTTAGAAAGCATACCACATGGAGGAGTTGAAGCACCTGATGCAGCTCGAGGGCTCGACATTGGAGAAGGCGATAATCTTCCATTTACGTGCTGTGGTGATCGTGAACATGAAAGAGGGCTCCCCACTGGAGATACGGGGCAAGAGATGTTTCTAGACATTAAAAAGAACACAACATACAAATGAATATATGGAAGAAAGATAAAAGCATCAATTCGAAAAACATTATACTTGGTAACACACATTTTAGTTAATTTGATATATATATTCTACTGGCAATTTCGTCATATACATTACCAGATGAAACAATCATTATTGACAAAAAACACAACTTTAGCAACTAGTACCACAGATGTTGCTCAAAACTTGTGTATGTGCATGATATATATACATATAGTGCACACACACACACACACACACAGAGGGAGAGAGAGAGACCTCAATATAGGAACAGTTTTTGGGGCTTTGGAATGATTCGCAGCTCCAGATGAGTCCGAACAAGGAGATGTTCTGGAATGTCTAATGCCCTGAATAAAATTTAGCAAGTTATATGAACGTCTGGAACTACATTTCGGCCAGGTATTTAAATAAGTAATCAGTTTCTTGAAGCTCACAGCACAATTATGAAAGAAAAGGAGTAGATAATAATAAGATTTAGATGGCCGTTAAGTCAAAGGAAATTCGATATGAGCAAGATTAGATACCATATTGCAATATTTATCAGTATCTATTTACGAAATCATTTTGACTGATATATAGCAAACAGTATCAACATTTTGAATATGATCCAATCAAGAAGTTAACTATACCTAAATTTCAATTATCAGGAATATACATATATATGTGTATATATATACACACACAAACACTCTGTCTCGAACGGTACCACATATCACAGTCAAGTTGGATGAATATCAACAGCAAAGGCATACCAGTGATCTGACTGCATGCGTGAGTGCAGGCATGGATTCTCTAGGTTCAACACCCAGAATTGGCCTTTCCAAAGAAATAGAATGTTTTACAAAAGGATGCTTCAAAAGCTGTGCAGCCGTAGGGCGCTGACGTGGATTGCGCTGCATACATTGCCTCACAAAATCTCTCCCCTCGTCCGAGAGATGATCAGGAATTTCTGGAAGTTCCTTGCTGTTACCAATCTTAAACATAGCAGCAACCTTCAGGAAACACAATAACAAATCAAAACCCTTATTTATGTAATATACAGATGATAGGAATGTTGTCAACATTTTAAGGACATTAACGGACCCCTTCATATTGACTCCAAGGTGGTTTTGTAGTAGCCATCTCCAAAACAGTGCACCCAAGGCTCCATATGTCCACCGCAAGGTTACAACCACTCGAGTTCTTTATGACCTGTAAAAATCCAATGATAGAATTGTTTAAAATGTATTTAAATAAATTAAATAAGGAAATAAGTTGTCATTCATCAACCTCGGGTGCCATCCAGTAGGGGCTTCCCTTAAATGACAATGGACAGGACTGCCCAGTTATCTGCAAAATTATAAAAGTTTATTTAGATCAGATCTTGCAAAGTCAAGAGCATTGCAGAGGTTTATTAGACTATCTCACTTAGCACCAACACCATAATCGTTAGATTAAATATTGAACTTTTTTACTGCTTTCATGTTGCTAACTATAAATATCAAGCAATCACCATATAGCATCTATCTTGCATTGTGTAAATGCTACAGGACTGTGACCGTAAATGCCTTTCTTTTTGGAAGAGAAAACAGCGACAGGCTTTATACTTGAAGTCAACCAGGAAAGCCAAATTACTACTCTCTCTGTATCACAGGAATTTGCACACTCTCCTTATTTAGATGTCTCATACAAATTTGCACACTACTAAAAAAGAAAATATTGATTTGGGTAGACACTCACAAACATATACACATATTTACCCATATGTCACTACTTTATATATAAAACACATTTTCTTAAAACATGTATCATCCCGTAGGGTGCAAATTCCTATGGGACGGGAGGGAGTAGTAAATATACAAATGATTATGTCATTATACAACAGTTCCACAATCAACATGCAAAATGGAAGCCATGAGTAGTTAAGAGGGAACTATTACATGTTTCGCCATCCCAAAATCAGCCAATTTTACCCGTCCATTAGGGTCAACAAGAATATTTGCTCCTTTGATGTCCCTGACCATATACAAGTATGTCAATTAATAACCCAAGCACATGCAATGTTATAACCTTCCAAACTCCAACGTTAAAGAATTGCACTAGAAACAACAATGTAAATCAAACAAGAGCCTGTTCGGGAATACCAACCTATGAACTGTGTTTTTCGCATGCAAATAAGCCAGCCCAGATAATATCTGCAGGGTATAACTTCGGATTGCTGCTTCACCCAACTGTCCATACTCTTGGAGAATTTTGTATATAGAACCACCAGATACATACTCAAGGTATATGTATAGTCTGTCATCTATCTGCAGATGAAAATAAACCAAAATAAAAGTTCACCTTGACCTCACTGCTCAGATGCAACAGCACCCTCCATCAATAAATAATTTAGCAAGGAAATAAACCATGACACGAAAGTAAGAATGCAACATAAGGACCAACAGCACAAAACTGACTTCCAACAAATGTTTCCTATTGTCATCCAAGAATTTGAAAGAATGAAAATCAAACCCATGAGTAATACAACATTCATATACTTTCTGCATATCACAAAAATAAACAAATGAACTGCAAAAGAAGAAAGACAACCATGGATTAGTTCTTCCCAATTCAAATCAATGCATTTCTAAACAAAAGAGTTTATAGCAAAGCAAGTCTTTAAAATGTTTCTAACAACGAAACTAGAGTACATAAGACTTACCGTCTCTGATCCATAGTATTGCACAATATTTGGATGGCGTAGGCAACTTAAGAGTGCAATTTCCTGCAATAATTACTCCTATTAGGCTTGGAATCAGAAACTACATAAACTTTCTTCATGCTGTTTCATGTAAACGGCAGTTTTAATGCTCACAAAATAGAGCTTCACAATTGAAATATGCTCCTTCCTGACAGACTTAATAAAACTAACCTGTCCAAGTTGCTGTGCACATTCCCTCGACTTAGCATCATCAGAGAATAATGTAACCTCCTTCATTGCACACATCTCACCACTTTCACTGCAACCCAAGGAGGAAGAAAGTCAAGTCATAAATTGGTATAAATGAGAGAAGCAAATACCAAAATTTTGTTTAGGTAGCTTTGCCAGTTTTTCATTAAGAAATACATAGATAAGAGTCGAGTTCAGAGGTTGATTCTAATGAATGAGGTATGGGAAGTATAGACGGTCAATTTAACAAACAAAATCCTAGTAGATGTCCTTATTGAAGAAAGCACTACGACATAGAGTGGTATATTGCTAGTTATATAAGGAAATAAGATGAATAAAATTCGTGACTCTGCTATATACCAACCTACTAAAACCCAAATAAACATGTCCAAATGTCCCTCTTCCAAGTAAGCGTCCTTTCTTCCAGCGTGAACCAACGCTTGGAGGATTATCTGTCCTACCCGGACTGCGGGGGATCCTGGGAGATGTTACTGCTGAATATGATGGAGTGAATGGAGGAGGACTAGGAATTGTCACAGGAGGAAGAGGCAGCCGATGACTCTGTTGCCTTCCATCTTCAGCCCAGGCTGTAGACAACTCAGCTGAGGGCCCCACAGCACGAGGCGTGACTGTACCACTGTGTATTCTTGAGCTGGGACCCGGGCTCGTCATTCTCGGGCTAGGTAATGGCGAACACTCAGGACTACACCTGCTTTGTGGCCAGAAGAGCTGGCATGGAACATCTCCTGCAACAGAGTTGTGCCCTGAGTTGTGGAGAGAACCTGGACTGGAGCAGTGTCCAGATCCTTGTAAAGATAAATCTGCATAAGGCTTTCCTAGCCAGACACCACTGTTTGTAATAGGTTCATGACAAAATGCCCTCATTGGACTTCTAGAAGGACTCGACATTGAGCTGTCCGGAGCACTTAAGATTGCACTGTGATGAGGAACCTGTAAATGAGTAACTTTAGAGCCAACAGGCCTCTGCTTCGACACAATATTAGCTGGCCTCAACATCTCTTTTGAGTTCTTTTTATTGGCGAAGGGGTTCTGATCCCTCTGCTTTAACCTATTTCAGCATACAGTCAGAAGATATATAAAGAAAAAACATTTCAAACTGGAGAGAAAGTTAACCAAATAAACGCTGTTTTGGCAAGCAAACTCACCCAGAAGGACTAGCTGAGACAGATTTGATTCCATTCTCATAATCAGATGCTTGAGGGCTTAGGAGACGTGACTCAGACAGATCGTCAGTATCACTGGAACTATCACTAGAACTAGAGGCAGTGGTTAGGTCTCTCTCACCAACTAAAGCACAAGCCCTAATTTTTACATGTCCATGTTTTGGAAGGGGTGTTGAGGTTTTGGAACTATGACTAGCCGGCGGTTCTATTAATATTCTGTTTCCAGAATCGGCACGGGAAATGTTATTGAAATGGCTACTCGGGAGGGGAAGTGGTTGGGCCTGGGGCATTTCAACGAAACTGTGACAACGTGACACTTGCTTGGAGGGTGGCGATGGACATTGTGAACCTACCCTAGATTGAGATCCCTTCTCTGATGTAGTATCACTACGTTGTCTTCGAGGTCCAGGTCGAATACATTTCCGGTGCAATGAACCAAGGATACTTTCTCGATTGGATTTCTTGACTTCTTTGGATTCTTTGGAAGATTTTCCCCACCATGGAGACATAGTTGATAAACAAAAGATCTCACCCTGTAACCGTATGAAACATAAAATGTAACTCAGTAAATATAATGGATATGATGCGCCATATAATAGATATTTCATAAATTGGCGCGCATTTTAATCAAAAGCAACCTTGATTATTGCCACCCAAATAATAAAGCTCATAATAAATATAGAGCAGCCACTGAGTTGCAATCATAAACTTAAATTATCAAACTAAGCTACCTGAAGAAACAAACTTATTTAAACAAGTTTCCAAGTGAATAGGCCCACAGATGCAAGAAATAGATGGCCAAGGTGCACAAAAACAGAATAGAATAGAGGCGGGACACTAACTTCTCTAATTAAAATGGTTACTAGTTTATGGCTCGTGCTCATAGCAGGAGTGTATCATCATCCCAGCAATTTTTGACACATTTTCACATCCATTTCTACTTTGAATGAACTACATATCAGTCTTCTAGAAGGAGCCCACAAAGATGGCACATGGAAACCTTTTTTTAAGATATAGGCTTTACTTCGAATATTTATTTGACCAAATTTATAGAAATCAAATAAAATTTTGTAATAAGTGGTTTCTATTAAACCAGTTGCAGATATCATGTTACTCCAACTGCATAAGTAACACGTGCTTACACTTGTGTATTTTTTTGGAATAATGAAAGGCGTGTGTGTGATATGATCAAGAAATTTTATTTACAATTATAAGATTGCTTGAAAAAAGTAATCCAATTAATTTTTGCAATTTGCATAATAAAGGACGTGACGACAAAAATTATGAAGCTCCCATAAATACAATTTGAGATGCACATATAGACCAGTTCAACCAGAAATTCCTTGTTTTTTATGGATTTAGTATATTTGGTAGTGGGAATCTAAGGCATTTTCCGTTGTACAGGAAACACTAAATTTATTCATAAATTTACTTAATCAGGACTTCAGTTTCTTGATCCTCACGTCACTGATTCATTATCAAGGGAAACTTGCTTCACTTTTTATATCGTATCAAGACAAATTCATGGCTACTTAGCACAAACGTTTAACCAAGTAAAACTAAGATGCTACATTTTTGGAATATGAACAAATAACCGAATCCAATGTTACAAAACACACTAAAGCATATAAAAGACTTGAAAGACACATGATTACCACCTCTACTGCAATGGAACGTCACACCAAGAGACCAAAAGAATAAAGCTTTTCCACAAACAAGTACAAGAACTTTTGGTCCTGCTCTACAAACTCACCAAACAAAAAGTTTCAGAAAAAGAGTTTATTGATAATATATACATATGTGTGTGTGACCGTGTGTTGGGCATGGTTCCGGGGTATGATTGCCGGAATACGACAATAAATCAGTGTCTTTCTAGATCATTCTTTTACTCAACACTTTACAGCATAAATAAAATCAAAATTATACATGATGCTTGATGGTCCTAGATATTGTTTTTCTCTCCGTTGCCTGACTGACATCACAACTTGAATGTTTATACATCAAAATAGATACATGTGCGGCCAGGTGTATGCTTTAACCAAACCATCAACATTTCCCAGAAACCGACAATTTATATCATGGAGATGTTAAGTTCAATGAACCATCGGGACTCATTACAACAATTAAAAAAACAGTAGAGTATCATCTCAAAGTCTGTTTAAACAACAAAATTTTGGGACCCATAAGCATTAAAGACAGAATTACATTGATTCGCCAAAATAAACCAACAACAAAATGACAAAAACACAGTAAATAGGATAAAAACAACACGAAGAACTGATGCGGAAAGTTTGTCTAAAAATAGAAAATGCGATTCAAAAACACTAAATTTCATTCAAAATGAAGCCGAGTGGGAAACTTAAAACCCCATAAAAAAAATCTACAAAAACATGAATTTAATAACACAAGAATTCACCTGAAAGCGTATCCCAACCTCAAAATCAGAGCCCCAAGAACCGTCTCAGAACTGCAAAAGAAAAATGCAACCAAAAAAAAAAAAGGTGAAGTGA
Organism: Prunella vulgaris; assembly: GCA_026898435.1. Taxonomy (NCBI): domain Eukaryota; kingdom Viridiplantae; phylum Streptophyta; class Magnoliopsida; order Lamiales; family Lamiaceae; genus Prunella; species Prunella vulgaris. The sequence goes on along the minus strand of JAPKLY010000334.1, from coordinate 285,257 downwards.
ACAGCAATAACCTTAATGTAAAATCACTTGCTGAGTTGAGGAAATGTGGTTGTCAAGAGTGATTGAATTTAAAGGAGTAAAAATGGGGTAATACGCGGAGATAATTGTAATCTGAGAAACATAATTCGAATAGAATTACAAGAATGTCAAACCCTAGTTAATTGCAACTGCACTCACCGCAGGGAAGGGCATCTGCGAACCGGACCGAGTAGTGTTTCTTTGCTCACATAATCAGTACTATCACATACCGAAGAGTTGCAGGGGAGAGAGATATTTTTGGAGAGAGAGAGGGAGTATGCTGTCCATATACGTTTATAGTTATGTATATGTTGTATCCAACCGTAACTTTGCTAGTGTCTAGAGAGAGAAACATGTGTTTTGGGCAAGGAATTTTTGCTAATGTCGCACCTCTGACATCATACACAATTCCAACATAATTATTGTTCATTCTAGGATATTTTAGCCTTAGGCGTTATAATTAATTCTTGATTAAAACATAATAATTATACTTATAAATTTCTATTATATAACAACATCAAGGTTCCTATATCATAAGGCAACAAAATGGGGCATGCCCCAATATATTCACGTATCATTAAAAAAAGAGTACTCCCTCCAGGAGTCCCGAGCATATAAACCAAGAAAAAATGAGTATGTGACTGTATTATTAAATAATAAAATAAAAAATATATATTTTATTGATTTTAATGAATGTAAGATATTTTTTTTAAGTGTGAAAGTAAAGTTGGAACGTCCAAATAAATACTATTATATAAACAAAATAATAGTACACAACACGAAAAAGTATCAAATTTAAAGAGAAAAAACAAAACTACAAAATACAAGAAGTAATTAAATCATATGAACCAAGAAAAAAATGAATATGTGCATATAAAAATTAAATAAAAATATAAAATATAATTTGATTTTTGTAAGTATAAAATAAATTTTTAGAGTTGAAATATTCAAATAAAATAAGTATGAAAGTCAAATATCGTATATAAAAGTATTCATGGATGTCAAAATATGCACATATGCTTACATAGCCTTTATTTTCATAAGCTTTTATTAATGTACGATGATCATTATATTGCAGTCAATGTATTTTCAAATATAAAAGAATATCATACTAAAAGAATTTTTATTCACTTCTCTTCTATATAATTTATTGGATGTACAATAATAGTACTACTTCTATTCTAATACAAGTCTTTTGTTTTTTTCCATCTCATAATAAGTACTATCTCCGTCCACGAAAAATATGCTCAGATATTTGTATATAGTTTAATGCAATATGTCGGAATGTATTATGAGATGTTGTGAAGTTCGATATGAATAAAGAGAATATCTTTGAAACTGCATTTCACATATTTTTCAAAGATATTATCTCTATTCATTTCGGACCTCACAATATCTCGTAATACCTTCCGACATATTGCTTTAAATCACGTGCAAATATGTGAACGTATTTTTCGTTGACGGAGGGAGTATATTGTTTCATTAAAAACAAAACTAGCACTCTATATATTAATAAATAAATGCGTTTTAAACAACTATTATTTACATTTTTACAATTACTCATATTTTATATAAAAATCAACATATAATTTATTGTATATTAATAAATAAATATATGTTTTAAACAGCACAACAAACAAAAAATAAAAAATATAGTGGGATGGAGTATTTTTAGAGTAAAGATGTAATACATTTTCATAAAAAATATGACATTGTATTATATTTGTCACTAACGAGCAGTATTCAATTTTTTAATACAATACTACAAGCAGTATTCAATTTTTTATTTTTTTTGTAATACTATCCATGTTAAACAACATTATTGTATAAATCAAGAAATAATGTGTTTTTTTTTTTTTTGGATGTCTATACAAGTAAACAAGTAAATTTTGCAATGGAAGACAAGTAATATTAGCTGAAAACTGAAATTTTAACAATCCATAAGTGTTTATTTGCTTTATTTTTTTGTTAAGGTATTCATTCTTTAATTTTTAGGTTATATGACCCTATTTTTCAAATGGGATAGGTTGGCAAAATTTAGTATTATCTATTTTAGATTAGTAATAAGCAACATGCAAATTTCATTAAAGATCAACTAATATTTTTATGTAAATATTTATAAGTCAAAGTTGTAATTTATTTTTCGGCACGTGTTACTTGTCCAATGACAACCTATGATGTGAATAGCAATATATATATATATATATATATATATATGTGTGTGTGAAATAATACAAAATACTATAATCGAACGGATGGATAAGCCAGAGCACTTATCCTTTCATAATGACATCAATTTATAATGGAAAAGGTTTAAATATACAATAACTTATCACTTTTTAATATATAAATAATTATTCCTTCCTCTTTTTATTCCCCTTTACATGAACACGAGTTAAAAAAAGTGAGATAAAATAAATATATTATAAAATAATTAGGTCCACTAAAAATTAAAATGATTGTTTATGAGTGTGATAATAAAATAATATTTTTTTAAATAAATGAGAATAAATTTAAAACAAATAAAAATAGAAAGTGAAAATAAATATCTGTACTATTTAAAATATATTTGATTTTTGTGTTGTTTATTTAAAATTACTAAACAATGACACTTATACATTACATAGTGACATTTCGCACACTAAATCATGATACTGATTTTACCATAAAATATTTGTAAAACAAGTTCATAAAATTCTTTCATCATATATAATACTAATCAAATTTTTTATGTCCACTATAATAATCAAAACTTAATACTCATTCTTTTTTTTTCAGCAATATAGACTCAGATAAGTGTCCCAAGAGTAATATTAATTACGTAATAATATTTTCTTGTTTTTATTTATATATTATTAATCATAATAATTCAGAAATAAAAATGTTAACATAACGGGAAATGCCTGGCAAAAGCATTTTCTCTCTTTCAATAGTACTTATTGTAGATAGATGGAGTGGACAGCGCTTTCAAAAAGATTTGAGAGTGGGGATTTTTAATTATTACAAAAACAAATCTGTTGTATTATTGCAATATGATTATCGCACGGGCATTTCTTATCCGTCAGATTTCAGGGCGATGACGTCACTCCTGAGATTAATTCGATCTTACATTAGAAATTTACAGCGTTATGCTGCGCGCGCCACAGGTAATAATTGCTCCTCAAATTAGAGTTCTTCCTTTGGTGCGAACAAATTACTGCTATCACATTTGGCCTTGAATAAGAACCTACATCTATTTACTTACTATTCTACTCCAGATTTTTTATCCAGTATTAAATATTGTCGTAATTCAAAATATAAAATAAAATTATTCCAGATTTTTTATCCAGTATTAAATTTTGTCGTAATTCAAAATATAAAATAAAAAACATAAATTCTAATTATATACAATATTGCACCGTACTCGATTTGTGCAATATACCCAAATAAAAATTCACGGATCTTTTACGGGTCAAATCGGGTCCAATAAATTTTTTGATAAAAATTCTCGGTAGTCCCAAAATGTATATTACATGAACATATGTGTGTTACTATAAGGCAAAATGTATGTTATTACATCTTAAAATTTTAATTTTTTGTACTTTTAAAGTAACTAAAAGAATAATATGTATTTTTACAAGAACAAATATATATTTCTTAATTTATTTTTTGTTGATTTTATGTTGATAATGTTGTTAATGCAGTAATATCTTACAATGTTACTATCTCGGCAGTTCCAAAATGTATGCTACATGAACATATATGTGTTACTACATCTTAAAAAATTAATTTTTTGTACTTTTAAAGTAACTATAAGGATAATATGTATTTTTACAAGAACAAATATGTGTTTCTTAATTTATTTTTTATGTTTTATTGATTTTTATGTTGATAATATGTTGTTAATTTAATAATACCTTACATGTGTTATTATATTTCGGCAGTCCCAGAATGTATACTATATGAACATATGTGCGTTACTATAAGGTAAAATTTGTGTTACTATATCTTAAAAAATGATGATTTCGGTAAATATCAATAAATATTTATGAAAAACTAATATTTTTTTCTTATAATAACACAAACATTGCTTTTACATTGTATTAAAAAAAATTGTTTCTATAAAAACAAATGAATATATGTAAAAAAAAAATATTTGTTCTTACAGTAGCACATATTTGGTCTTATAATAACATAGATTTGTTCATAGAATAAAACATATTGGAAGCGAAAATTGTGGAATTTGAAAATTGCCCAGATTGAATCCGACCCGATCAAAATCCGCAAATTTTATTATTTTAACCCTGTTGAACTGCAAATTTTTAGATTTTTTCTTTTAAAATCAATATTGCACGGTACATATTGCCAATGTTGAAAATATCGGTATCGATGGAAATATCGAGGTCCTAAATTTGTGGAAATATCGATATCGGTAAATTTAAAAATTATAAAAAAATTAAGAGCAAATATTTAATTCATAAATTTAACACAAGAATTTAAATAAATTTTACAGTTATGACAAATTTATATATATATACACTATTTTTTAGAGTTTTTCCTGAAATATATCGATATGTTATCGATATCTTTCGATATTTCCTCGATATCTTTTCGATATTTTCTCAATATCTACCGATATTTGGTTTAATTTGTGGAAAATATAAACAATATCGATATTACAGATCGATATTTACCGATATTTCTTATTTTTTTAATAAATATCATGGAAATATCGTTTTTACCCAATATCGATATCGATGACTACGAAAAATGTATATATCGGAGAAATATAGTGGAAATATCGAGATATTTTCATCCTTGCATATTGCACAATAGACTTGGTCATAATAAAATTACGATGACAATATTAGATTATGATGCAATGCATGGGGACAACTAATTAATTATCAGCAGCGTAATTAGATTGTTACCTAAATCTTTATGCGAAATTCTACGATAAAAAGTTTGTGGTAATATTTGCTATGAAAACTATTTTGATTTTTTTATAAATTAGTTAAAATATTATTAGAAGTATTAAGAATTCGAATTAGTGTAATTATATTATTGTCTAGAGATTTGAATCTGGTGTTGTACATCATCGAATTGTGTTGTAGAATAGGACAATATAAATTCCTAGTTCATCGATGGGTCTCTATTGTGCAATCTGCTGCACATCACAGGTCGTATATCACTATATCCAGGTTCATTATATATATATATATATATATATATATATATAACAATGGTATATATAGTAAAAAAATAAGGGTATCTAGCATTTGATACAAAAAAATAAAATAGTGATCAATGGTTCTAACAGGTCAAAACCAAATTTATTAAAACGTACTCATTAAGATTGTCGAGTAGGTATTGTGTGAAAATAGTTCATAATAAATTTTTCACGAAATTGTTTTAATGTATCAAATATCTGGTCAAGTGTTATTCATCAGGTATATCAAAGATTGAGGTCAATATATAAATTTTATTGACCTTAACTTTTGATACACCTGATGAGATTTTTGAACACTTGATTAAATATTTAATACTTTAAAACTTGTTTATGATAACCTTAACATGAGCTATTTTTATACAATACTTTGCCAAGATTGTCACCTTTTATAATGTTTATCAAATTTACATAATATTATAAGATTAGATCTCTTAGCCTCTATATTTGTATTTTACTAACACAGTACTCCCGCGTTATATGCGGGGTGTTGGAAGATTTTACTAACTAAGATATTTATGTGACTGATTATTCTAAGAAATCTTTTACTCCATCCGTCCCGGAGCAACTTGCAAGGGGTGGAGGGCACACAAATTAAGAAAAAAAGGAATAAAGTAAAAAAAATAATATTTTGAGGGTTAATTAGGTAAAATTTTATGTAAAAAGTAAAGAAGTTAGTTGGATTGAGTGTAATGTGGGCCCAACAAGTGAAAAAGTAGTGGCATTTTGTGTAAATATGTAGATATTGTGAGGGTGAAGTTTATAAAAGGGTTTCCATTTTTGGCCTTGCAAGTTCCTCTGGGACGTCCCGAAAAGAAAAACCTGCAAGTTCCTCTGGGACGGAGGGAGTAAACAATAATCAAAGTTGGATTCTCAAGTCAATATTATAGTGAGAGAAAGTAGAGAGAAAGTTTTTGTTGTAACAATGAACTAAGAGAGATAAAGGGAGTACAAGAGACCTATTTATATGTTTGCATGTGGTAAGATGACATTGTTTAAGCTTAAGCTAGTCTAATTAGCTGACAAGTGTCCTGACACATGTCATCTTAAGCCACATCTTATGTACTAATTACATTGTTTTCAACCTACTACATTCTTATTAAAGGTCTATCTAGCTACTGTTCCCTACTACGAGTAGGGCGAGCTTCTTATCCTTGCGTTATTTCGGGGTTTAGTGGTTGCGTTGAAAAATAGTCTCCTGTTTTTTATTGTAGGCGAGCTCTTTGCGAGCTACAGTGCGAGCTCTCTCTCTCTCTTGGTGGGTTGACTGGTCAACAAATGGTGACGTGACTGATGATATGGGCGAGCTACTAGGCGGGCTATTATGCCTTGAGCTTTTGCTTATGTTAATTTCTTCAAATTAGCTTGCTTATCTATAAAAAACCCCCCCCTCCCCCCCCCCCCCGCTCTTCTGTATATAGGTTTATCAATATACAGGCGAACTGTTTTGGCTTTTTCGGGCGATCTATTGACAAGGCGAGCTGGATTTCTGATTTGTGTGAGAATTACTTATTTTTAGTGTGCTTAATTTGATAAATTCTATAGAATTTCATGCATTTTTATACCTTAAATTGATTAATTGTGCTTAATTATCGAGAAAGGTATTTGTTATGATTTTGTAGGTAAATTGCAGATTTTTGGAGCAAAAGAGAAGATTATTATTAGATGAGTCAATTGAAGGACGAGTCGAGAAGAGGTCCAGCCCATTTTCATTAATTAATTAAGAAAGAGCAGTAACTTTTATTACAAAGAGAAGGCAACAGCCCATTAAGAAAAAAGATGACATAGCCCACATTTTGGAATGAGAAAATGGAAAAGGTGGTTATTTTGACCAAGATTCGGCCATTTCTTTCAACGACTATCCATTTCCAAAAACTCCAAGCTTTCATGTGCCGGAGAAGCTGCAAGCGCAGCCGCCGAAGCTTCACCTGGAACCGCCCCTGCCCAGTTCTCGCCGGAAAAGCCGCCGGAGTTGCGCCACCGCCTCAATCTTCTGTTCCGAAGCTCCGTCGCCGTGCCGAAATTCACGTCTGGAAGCTATCTTCGCCGGCATTTAAGCTCCAGATGACCGGAATCAATGGCTCAAACCACTCCAACCCAACCAAAGCCCAGCCTCCCGTCGGTCTGCAACTCGCCGGAATCATGCTAACGCTCCACCGGAAATGCGCCAAGCCTTCATCTCTGTTCTGAAATTGCAGAGCCTCGATGCCTATATCACCGGAAAACCTCCACGCCTGCCTCTTTTTGTTCAGCCGCGCCGGAAAAGCTGCAATCTTCTCGCCCCTGCTCACACCGTTGCATATAGGGCACGATTCTTACTCTCCAAGTTTTGCAGGGAGCTCCTCTCCCCGCATTCTCTCTACACACATTTATATATACTACCACCGTCCCACAAAAGTTTGCATATTTTCCTTTTTAGTTTATCTCACAAAAGTTTGCATACTCTCAAAATGAAAATATTTCTTTAAATCTCCACCTTTAAAATCTTTACCTCACAATCTCCACCATATACATTCTACTCATTACACTTTTTCTTAAAATTTGTGCACAGAAAAGTACCGTAAACTTTCCTGGGACGGAGATAGTAGTAGTTTAAGGATTTATATTTTTGCAATATAGACTTTAGAGAGGTTTTTTAATTTCTAAAGTTGAGAAGCTTTTGAGATTATTGAGCTAATATTTTTCTTTTATTTAAGATATATTGGTTATGTTCTTAATTTATTATTTTGATATTGAATTGACTTTCATGATTGTAGCTACGGACTAATTTTCTTTTATTTGGACATATGTATGACATCGGTGTATTGGTGAATTTATAGCTTTAATTGTGTTTATTTCTTGGTTCTGATATTTTTATCAATGAGCTTTATATTTCTCAATTAATTAGTTATTTTTATTAGCATTTATATTTAATTTTGTGTATTGCAACGAGAGTTTGGTATGTTTGATCGGTATTTAGGTGAACCATTTGATGATTAATTTGAGTTAATTAGTAGTCTATTACACCGAGAGGGGGTAGACAACTTAGAATTACCATTGATAGACATTAGATGCTCTACTTGTGAATTAGACTATTTGATGAAGGAGGAATCTAGGATCGGTATCTGCGAACCTCTCTAGTATTCACTATCTTAGGTGTCTTTGGAAATTAATTAGGTGCTAGTTAATTCGATTCGATCACCCAAGCTTCAAAAGGGATAGGTCTTCGATTGCTTAGTGATAGCTCTTAGCACACACCTAGAAAGAGGCATGGTAAGGTTATGAATTTGTCACACACTAGTTGAATATGTAATGAAAACACTCAAGACACATCTCTCTTACACTTTCTCCTCGGAAGTTAGTTGATAGTTTTTATTGCTTTCTAGTTTAATTATTGCTTAGTTTATTTTTCTTGTCAACTTGATAGTCACTATAGTATCATGATGACACATAACATTGGGGCTCCATCACACTTCTAAATCCTAGGTCGATACTACTTTGTCGTATACTTGCTCTACTACAATTACTCATCCGCTTTTGGGTAGATTTGCTTGATTTGAAAAACGTGTAAAAATACAAAAAAGTCAGTTCCCGGTCTGGGCAAGCTTCCGGGCGAGCTACCTTTTCGGCAGCAGTTCTGCAGACTTGTCCTGGAATTCAAGGCGTCAATTACTTTTTCACATCCTTTTATGCTTAAAATTGCGCATCAATAATTGCTCTAACTTTTCAAATTCTTTGCAAAAAGGGCCCTAAGTTTTCTGAAAATTATCAACTGTGTCATCTTCTTCTTTTCCAGCGATCCTTCTTTGGCATTCTCAGATTTTCGTCCGATTTTTCTAAGGTAGTAACCGCTGTTCTTCTTTTTCTTTTTATTTCTCCTTACGACTTTCAGTTTTTTCTGGAACTTCGAGTTTTAAGTGAGGCTGCCATTTTTTCGGCCAAACCCATTAATTCTGGTCATCGAAATTTCAAACATATGTTCCTCCGTTCTATTTTTTAAGAACCCGTAGACTCCTAAACTCATCTTCTTCCAATTATGTCTTGATGATCCTCTTCTTCGAGTCGGACCATCTCGAATAGGAATCCGGGCAAGAGACCAGAGCTTGAGGGTGATACGATCCCCTAACTGACCCCAGTCATGATTGATTCAGAGTCTGAGGCAATGTCCATAGCTTGCCACATGATAGGCGAGCTAAGTGGCGAACTTCCAGTCGAACAGGATGAGGGTGAGGAGGTCGCCTTCTCTGGTGGCCTTTCTGCCAAGCTAGTCCGCGAGCTTGAGGGCGAGCAAGGTAGTGGTCAAGATGAGGAGGTCGCCGAATCTGGCGGTCTCTCCGCCAAGCTAGTGTGTGAGCTGAAGGAAGACTCTGATGATGAGGAGATCGCCATGGCCTACCTCGAGTCTATCAAATTTTCGATGCCCTTGGTCCCGGAGCACAATATTCCCACGATCATCGAGCATGAATTAGATTAGGATGAGTACACAGCGAAGTATGAGGCGAGCTTCCCCACACCTGATCGAGTTATAAGGGAGGTAGAGGGGGCCAACAAGGTTGAAAGTGTGATTACAGCTGACATGCTCCCTAATCTTCGCAAGGCTTATCGAATCCCGTTGGACATTCACATGTATGCCCCCGGTCCCAAAGAGCGAGTTGATCTCCCTCCTCCTGGACTCATTGCCATCAATATCCACACTCTGGAGGCCGGATTAACTCTACCCTTACACCCTATCGTTGGTCGATATTTGTTTGATGTGAACCTCGCTATCACCCAGATCACTCCAAATGGTTGGAGTAGCTTGTTGGCCCTCCTGACCTTATTTGGCCTTGAAGGGTACAAGAATCGACTTACCTCGGTTGAGATAAATAGTGCCCTTAGCATCATCAAGTAGAGTGAGGAGGGCAAATTATATTATTACCTGAAAGTTCGGTCGGGTGAGAAGCTCCTGGAAAGTCTTCCCAACAAAGTCTGCGATTGGAAGGAGCAATTCTTCTTCATTGGAGGAGATTGGCGGGCGTCCACGAACTACGAGGGCCAGTAGGGGCGTATCATGTCCCCTGAGGAATACATGGATATTAGCCGTAGGTGGATCCTTCATTCAGTATGAGTGGGTTGATTAAGATATATACTAATTTGATCAACTCTTTTTTGCAGGTCCCAAGCATCAGAAGTGGAGTCATTCCAACTCGGTGATCTCTAAAATGGTCGATTACGTCTATGTCGTTTGTTACGGTCGGAATTGTAAAGACAGTGGAGTAGACCATCTGAGTAAAGCCCACTATCGGCAAGCTGCTTTAGTCTATACCTCTACTCATCACCTTGCCGTGCGAGCTCCGGTACCACCAGGTAAGGTAGTTTGCGGATTAGTTCGCACATTCCTCTTCCTGCAGTTTGCTTATTAGCTTTACTAACAGATTTGCTTCCAATGCACAGCCCAGGACGTGACAATCACCATCCCGCCTTCCTATTATACCCTCATCCAAGAACTTAGAATGGGACCTCGTCCTGGTAGAAAAGGCCCGCCATCTGCCGTCTTGGCAGCTCAGAAGAAGGCTCAGACGGTCGCCGCTGCAAAGGGCAAGGCAGGAGGTTCATCCCAGGCGAGTACTTAAAAGAAAGCTCCGACCAAAACTCCGGCTAAGGCTCCGACTACAAAAGAGAAGTCAAGAAGGGGACCGAGCGGGCTCCAATTCCACCCCCCTCTCATTCCGGAGGTCGCCTGAGAAGGGGTGATGAGACTTTTGTTAACGAGGAAAATGATCAGGCCCGCAAGAGGGCGAGGGTCGCTGGGCACGAATCAGAGTCTGACAGAGCTGGGCGAACTGGCTCTGGGTCTGGTAAGGGGGTTTTGGCACGATCTGCTGCCACCCCCTCGATGCAAAATCCTCCTCCACCTCCTTCACCCTTTGGGGTCCAGATGGTGGACGACACCCTATTGGGATGGGACCCCGCTCGATCTGGGTAAGGATTTTGTTGAGTATTGCATTACTTACTGAAGTAGGTGCGTTTCTTTCAAAATTTTATAAGTGTTTCCTGTTCAGGTATGCTCCGTCTGTGCACCCCGAGAGGTTTGAAGTCTTGCACTCTTTTGCTCGCTCCAAGCCACTCATATCTCTTTGCGATCTACCTACTGGGGTAGCTCGCCGTATTATCGAGGAGGTGCCCCGGCACTGGACCCATCCCCAGCTAGTAGTAATCGAGAAGCAGAGGCCAGCAAATTACGTCTGGCTAACCATGCATCATGCTAGCGAGGCTCTCCTTGCTACCCAACGAGCTGTTGAGCAAATCTTAAAGTCCGTAAAGGCCCGTCGGGAGAAGAACGTCACCTTCCTGAAGTTGGGTGAGGACAAGAAGAAGGCGGAGAAGGTGGCAGACGATATGGAGGCCAAAGCCCATGCGGCACTGACGGGCGAGCAAAGTGCTTTGAGAAAAATCAAACTGCTGTAGGCGGAGCTCACCCGGCAGAGGGAAGAGGCGAGTGCTGCACTCAAGGCTAAGGAAGAGGAGCTCGGCCTTCTTTCTCAAGAGCTCGCTGGTGAGAGGGAGCGGAACAAAACTCTTCATGCCGAGTGCTCCAAGCTGAATGTCGAGCTCCTTTCTTTTGCCACTAGAATAGCAGAGCTACAACTCTTATAGACACTTCGGTTTCGTCAGAGGCGTTGGAGGCTGCAAAGGGTGGGGCCTCTGACTTTTGCTATCTGTTGTGCTACACCGAGATTCTTTGAGCCTACCGGTACGCGGTGGACAAGAATGAGGATGCGTGAGAGCTCCTAAAAATTGAATTTTGAGATTTCATAGAGTCAAGCACTTTTCCTCCTGGTTCTATTGCCGAAATCAATGACTTGACAGAGCTCGGTGTTGATATGAGCTTCATCCTGGATACCATCAGGGTCACGGGTGGCCCATACCCGCCGTTGGAGACCGAGGCTGTTGATGAGGAGGTTGGCGAGGGTGATGCTGAGGTGGCTAGCGAGCTAGCTGCTGAGGGGGGAGAACAAGGCACTGAGCTCACTCACGAGCAAGTGGGCGAGCTAACCGGAGATATCATGATTCACATGGGCAACTTTAGCCCGCTCACGCAGATGCCTACTCTCTCTTCCCTGGCTGAGCAAGAGGTCGCCCCTATTGATGACGATCAATTGGCCGCTGTGGAGCTTCCAGCCATCACTGATACTGCTCCTACCGCCACACCCGAGTCTTAAGAATTTTCCCTTTTTTGTTTTTGTAGAAATTTTCATAGCTCGCCCTTGCGTGGGTCACTATTTTGCTTTTGTTTTTATCATTCATTCTTCTCACCTTATGCTGACGAAAATTGTAATTTTTCTTTAGAGCAGAAGATGAGCTCCCTGCTGCTCCCATTTCTTTTTTTTTTATCGGAGTTCCCGAACAACTGTGTCCATTTGCTCGGGAGATTCAAAATCCTGCATAAGAATGAGGATCAATTGCTTTCCAAAGTTCGGGCGTGGACTGAGCACGCTCAGCCACTGGGGCTTGGTTAGCAGTGTGTGCGATTCCAGTAGTTGGATTCCCTTTAAATGTGCCATGGAGTATCCAACAGAAGTGTTGTACAAAGTGGCACGGGGGTAGAATCATTTTTCGATTTCGTCATGTTATGGAATAAGTGGGAGAAGTAGCAAGAGTCTGAAGTTTTGCAAATTGCCTTCAAAACCTGCTCGAAGGTTCGTAGATCCCTTTCTAACACAAATTGTTAATACCTGATTATTTTCTTATAAGGCTGGAATAAATATAATAAATAATTCTTTTTTATCTCAAATGTTAATGCAGAAAGCTGTTAAAAATACAGAGAATTGTCAGGTCTCATATTGTAAGAGCTAAGATTTAAGTGTGCAGTTTATTGAATATAAGTAATTCGTTAATCTTTACAATGATAACACTAATACCATATTTATAGAGAATTATAAATAAGGTATGTGCACCTATTAAGCTCTGCTGGTTAACTAGACACTTACAAAATTATTGTATAAAGTCTTTTCATTATAATTGGCAGCTTCCATGTGTGGTCACTAATTGATGTTAATTATGCCACACATTAGGCATGATGCCTGTAATTCCTTTTAGAACGTTGACTTAGAGCATGCTCGTGCTCATATATGCTGATCTTGCTCGTGCCCGTAGATGTTGATCTTGCTCATGCCGTGCTCGTAGTCACTGATCTTCCTCGTGCTCGCAGAGATGTTGCTCTTGCTCTTGCCTGTAGATGCTGATCATGCTCGTGCTTATAGCCACTGATCTTGCTCTTGCTTGCAGAGATGCTGATCTTGCTCGTGCCCATGGTCATTGATCTTGCTCATAGTCACAGGTCTTGACCTTGCTCATACTGGCATACATGAGTCTCGCTCATGATTGCCTTCTAAGTTCTACAGTATTGAGTTTGAGTCTCGTCGATGATTTTGGGCCTAAACCCATAGTTAAGAATAATCATACCTCAACCTATAATTCTTGGTTTATGGACCAAATTTAAATAATGGAAGCTCGATAAATATTTATTGAACTTTAAAGATCCAAATAAATTATTATTTTTGGAATCAAATTTATTAAAATTCTTAATAAATAATTAAATTTATTAATATTTTAACACGTAAATTTTGACATATTATTTTAAATTCGTCACAATTTTAATGTGATTACATATATTAGAAAATCATGACTTACTCTATCATTACCCGCTTAAACTTTTAGATCATATTATTATTATTATTCAGTTTATTGTAGTACGTAGTATATTCGAATTCTTACACGCGACTAATCCTAGATTGAATTATGGTTAAGTTAGAGGCCATTGGGTTAATTAATTTCTTCCGTGGAAGCGATGTTGCCAAGCTCCACAACCATTTTTCATCATTCAACAACAATTTATTGTTATTGCTTTTCATTCTCGAATTTAAAATGACATAATTATAGAATATAATATAAATAATTGCTTGTTCCTGTAAGCAACATTCTGAGATGAATATAAAAAATTAAAAATAAATTCAAAAATCCACAAATTTTAAATGCATTGGTCTTGTATGCACCAGTTACACGGTGCAACTCAAGTTCATTTTTAAAAAGTTAAACAGTTTATAACTGAAGAGTTAAACAGTTTATTACTGAAAAGTTAAACTATAAAAGATACATTTTTCAGTAATAAGTAATGTAACTTTTCATTTATAAACTTTTTAATTTTTTAAAAATAAACTAGAGTTGCACCGTGTAACTGGTGCACAGGAGACTTACTCATTTTAAATAATATTATTTTTCTATATACAATGGAAATTCCTCTAATTTAAATTAGGATGAAATTAAGTATTTAAGATCTATCAATTTGAGTATTTTATCTAAACACGTGAAATGAATTTAGAGTGTGGATTCAAAAGCATTCAAATCTCTACATCCAATTAGAATCTAATGGATTTTGAGCACATTTTGAGAGCCCTTGAATTTAATATTTATTTAATTATAATTATATATTGATACTTTGAATTGATAAAATCTTATAATATTGTCCTTTCAAATTATAAAAATTAATCCTACTAACTAACACATAACCTCTTGTGATGTTCTGAATCCGTTCCTTGTATGATTGAGGGAAGGAAATACAATGGGAAGAAAAAGGGAGAAATGCCAAAAAAAAGAAAATCTTTTATTTCACAAGTCTAGCACAAAATTGCCCAGTATTTTAGAACGTTTTGTAAAATACGCATCAAATTCCTCTGTACTTCACAACCTTCTTTTGTGTTTTACAAAATGCTTCAAGCCCCACAAAATTTCCTAAATTCAGCATCAAACCTCTTTATATATATATAGAGAGAGAGTTTATAGATTTTTACGTCCCGTAACTTTGCACTAATTTGATTTCGGTCCTCATGAAATACACATTTTGAAATTAGTCCTATAAGTTTGAATTTTTTTTGAATTTGGTCCTTTTACCTGCTATAGTAGGTAAACCCATGATATTTTTAATTTTCTTTATTTTTTACAAACACATGACATATATATACAATCACAATTAATTATCATTTAAGCAAACTATAATTAATTTACACATGACATTTATATACACACATACATTATATATAGCTATGTATGTATATATCTAGCTTTATAATTAATTAATATTTTATAGTATAATAAATACTACACTTAATTTCTAAACAACTATTTAATTATAATAATTATATAATTATTAACAAAATAACACACATATACAATTTTCAAGAATTTGACATGTGTAGGGTCTTTTTTAAATTATTTTGCTTTATCATAAAATTTATTAAGATATATATATATATATATAATATAATATTGTGTATATATACATTAATATATAATAATATATATATATATAGAGGAATTATATACGTATTAAGGTCTTTTAAAAAAAATTAACTAATTTAATTATGATATAAAAGTTATTTTATTGAGAACACAATACATAATTCTTTAAACTATAAAGGTAATATTTTAGTCGTAATATCTAGTTGGAATATTTATTTTATTCTTAATTACTGAGATATATAAAGATTTCACTTATTTTTTTCAAATAATATAATATTTTTAACTTAAGTATTATTTTAATTTCACAACTTCATGTAAATATTACTTAGGTTTTTAAATACCTTTATTTTATATTTTAATTTATTATAATATATTATTTACTATATAATTTATTATAATTTATTATTTTATATTTTATATTTTAATATATTATTTCACAACTTAAGTAATATTTTATATTATTTTTAAATACATATATTATCATTACAAATAGTAAATAATATATTATAATAAATTAAAATATATAACATGGGTATATAATAGTCTAAATAATATTTACATGAAGTTATGAAATTTAAATAATACTCAAGTTAAAAATATTATATTATTTGAAAAAGATTAAGTGAAATCTTTATTATCTCATTATTAAAAATAGAAAAATATTCTAACTAGATATTATG